>JAQMYI010000020.1:17086479-17097701 GCA_030014275.1 Clariallabes melas
TCATGAAAGGAGGGTCCTGGATTTTGATCGAGTGTGAAGTTTTTTTTTTTTTTTCCCCCCCTTGCGGTCAAATGACCGCTGCTCGGCGCTTCTAGTGTTAAGTTGCATTACTGAAATAAATGAACTTTTGCACGATATTCTAATTTTTCGAGTTTCACCTGTATTCTTTACATACTGTATAAAACATTTTCAGATTGGTTTTGTTTGTTGGGAATTGTAGAAATGTATACCATAAAGTTGTTAACTTTGAATTCATTGTTAATGCAGCAGTAGCACTTTTCCTAAAAACCTAGCCGGTTTTGTTCTCCTCCACATTAGCTGCACTGCCAGTCATCTCTACAGTAAAAGCAGAAATTCTACAAATCCTGTTAATCTCTGTTTAATGCTATTGGTTCTTATGATTGTGGGTTTATATTCCTTAATCCCAGCTTTCCTAAATACCACCACAATTGAATTAGAAATCATAAGTAAAGACAAGTTAAAAATTTACAGGAATTAGTAAAAGACCTAATTGGAATTGGGTTAATGATTTCCAATGAACTCTTTATACCTTTGCTTATAAATTCTGTTAGAATTCAAGAAAGAACAAGATTACCTTGAGAATAAATTAATTATAAATCTGTTAGGTAGAGTACAACACATTTCATTAGACGTCCACGTGAGAAAGACATTAAAAACCATTAGGACTAACTGGTCTCTAGGTCTCAAATGTTTCCTATTTTGTTTTTTCGGTGTTGAGCTGGTTTTAAGCATCCTGTGGAGTCCGGATTCATTTGTTAATCTTCAAGTCAATTAATTTTTACATTATTAACTTGCATTCCGTGTGTCCTGTTGCTAGTCATTTGTCGAAGGCGGGAACTTCTTCCAAAAGTACGACTCCCTCTATGAGGCTTTGAAGCAGGCTGCTGTGCTTTACATCAGCGCTGACATTTCAGGTAAGAGTCTCCAAAAAAAAAATTTTAAAACATGCATGCATGCATTATTTTCAGCATGTCCAAGCCTTTTATCAGTATAATCATCTGATTATACAGTATAGATGTCAGATAAGACCTGGGATTCGGACCATAATTAACACACCTTGTTTAAAGTGGCTGTGAAGTAGCTTGTGTGCAATCATGATGCAGCAGCAGAATGCATAAATTGATGCAGATACTGTACCAGTCAGGTGATTTTCACGTCGGACATGGATCAGAGCATTGGAAAATATGCGCTTCAAGCAGACAGGAGGGCAATAGTAACTCAAATAAGCACTCTTTACAACCGTGCTGAGCAAAAAAGCATGTCAGAATGCTGAACACTTTAATCCATGGGCTACGACAGCAGAAACGTTCTTCAGGTTTTAACACTTGACAGTAACAAACAGGCACAGGTTCTCGTATAAATCGGACATTGCCTTGTCTTTAAAAAAAAAAAAAAATCTGATAAGGGACATTTCTGGCTTGATGTATTTTATTTAGGATCTGAGCAAATCAGGATCTGAAATCAGATCTGTCCATATTCACCGAGCAAATTGTGTTTTTTTTTTCTTATCCTTCTTAAAGAAGGTTTATGAGACAGAGATATTATCAGTGTACACATGATAAAAGAACTCGGGCGGGTTTATTTGTCTTCTGCGTTCGCTGTTTCTTTGTCCTCAGGCTGGAAACGGAGTTACTACTGTATGAGAACCTCAGTGAGATCAATCCTTATGGGGCTCAAAAGTCAATCAGTCTCACCCTGCAGCATCCCCTCCTCACACACACACACACACACACACACATGCTCGTCCTGTCTCGTGGTTCGTCTCGTTTTCCTCAGGCGCTGGGTAAATGAGGTTTTCCCCAGCCCTGTATTCAGCAGGGAGTTTCACTCCATTACTGGAGATGTTCTAATGGGTTCCTCTCAAGCCCATGGTCGCACTAACATGTTGCACGCACCCTGCCTGTGGCTACAAGCCCCACTGAGCAAGCAGGCTGTCTCTCTCTCTTTTCTTTTTTTTTTTTTTAAATGGCTCGCCACATTGTGATTGGTTCAAGGAAAAATGTTCCCCTTGTCTGCATAATATAACATAACAAGCAGCTTGGGTTTCATTGAAAAGGACCTTTAGGGTGCGGAAATACTGGGGAAAAAATACAAAAAAGTTTCCAAACTGCTGAATTTTATAATCACCAGCACTTTTTATAATGATGAGGTCATCAGGTCATTTCATTTTACATATTTATCCCTTTTTTAATATATATTTTTTTTTTGCAGAATGTATACTGGATACTGAGCCAAAAGAGTATAACTGGCTGTTCTCTCTGGGTGGGCGGGGCTAACCCCTCTCCTTTCTCTATTCTGTCAATCAAAGCAATACTAACTAACTGTGCTTATCTGTGAGCTCATGTATGTGGAAGAGGGTGGATAGCACTATCCCAGGAGACTTAGGGCATGAGGCGCGGGGTACACCCTGGACATCCTTGATGCCAATCCATTGCAGGGCACACACACACACACACACACACACACACACACACACACACACACACACACATTATCACACTATGGGCAATTTGGGAACGTCAGTTAGCCTAATCAGCATGTCTTCGGACTGTGGGAGGAAACCGGAGTACCCAGCAGAAACCCAGTAAGCACAGAGAGAACATGAAAACTCCACACACAGGAATCGAACCCGGACCCTTGGAGGTGCAAGGCGACAGTGCTAACCACTGTATGTTATAAGTTTTGGCTTCACTTGATCATACATTAAAGCCTGGGTGTATCTTTGTTTAATTTACTTAGTTGAGAAGAGAGTGACGCGCTTCCTGCGAGACGTGGCGGATCAGTGGAGGAGTCTGGCGGTGGAGGTGCGCAGCGTCAGGTCCATGCTGGAGGAGGTGCAGGGGAACTGGGAGAAGTACATCGGCTGCGTGGCGTCTCTGCAGGCCTGGCTGGAGGACGCTGAAGCCGCGCTCAGGCAGCCGGAGAACACTAAACGAGTGAGTTACAGTACACACGCTGTGGGTGGGGATATAGTATTTACTCTAGACGTGGCCGCGACTTCATTTGCGTGGAATTTAATTTAATTGCACACTCATAACCCACAATTTTATTATCATTTTTAAGTTAAAGGGGCATTCAAGTCAAACCGGGATTTGTGATTAACCTCGTGGACTTGTGGTGGCTCAGGATATTAAGACTCTGAGTTACTGATGGCCCGATGGCTGACGCTGCGCTCCGACCTCAGTCTACTAACAAGAAGCTGAGATCATGTGAAGAATAAAGAATTTCACTGTGCAGGAATAATGTGACGAATAAAGCCTGAACTTAAAACTGATGGACATTAACAGAGGACCTTAAGCCTCGGTAAGACATTTAAACGGTGCAAACGTTTTAAAGAAGACTGTATGTCGGTGAATGACGATCCCGCAATAGGGGGCTCGGAGCCCACTGCGGTCGTTCTCGTGAAGATCCAGCGAGTAAAATGCCCGATTCTTGAAAATACACGTCTACCTACAGTACACCACATGTTTGAGTAAACATTAAAGGAGTTCCTGGGAGGCCGGTGTTTCAGACGTGAATCAGACAGGCAGTCCCATCCTGGCTCCGGCGTCCGGAGAAAAGTTTCTACCTTGATGGTATCCAAGCACTAATGAAACACCGAACAAATTCAGAATAGGTAAATAAAATCTAATTTAATTTAGGAATAAGGAATAAACTGTAGTTTTGAAACGTTGAGTTTTTTTCATTATTATTATTATAATTTTTTTTTTAATAGCTGCTTGTTTGTACGTATTTTAATTGAAGGTGAGAAAAGTTAAAGTTACAGCTCTACTGCTGACTGTCACATGGTACCGGGGAGGTTTAGTTTTTGTCGGCCACTCAAGTCCGTGTGCGAGTTGTTACCATGGAAACGGTACGTATGGGTGAGAGCCCATCTCCTGATCAACGAGCATCCAGAATTCAACATTTTCTCACCACAGTAAGAGTAGAAATGGTGCTAGTGTTAAGAAATGAGTTAATGCTACAATCTACAAAGCTTTAACATACCGATTTTAACAAATCTAAGACACGACTATTCACCACTGTTATTTATTTAATTACATGCTGTTGCATAATGTTGAATTATTATTTCTATTCAGTGGAAAAATGAACAAAAACGTACAGTTCTACGAGTCCCAGACATATATAGTACGTTACACAGACACGCCTCATCCTCCTCACACGGGAGCTGTAATTTGTCTGTCTGTGTGTATATTCCCAGTCTAGCTGCTTTGCTGAAATCAGGTCAAAACATTTCCCATCACACTCGTCTCTCTCTCTCTCTCACATCCCCAGGAGTTCTTCAGGACTCTTCCACACTGGATGGAGACTCACGCCGGCATGAACGCTGCAGGAAATTTCCTCATAGAGACGTGTGATGAAACGGTGGCTCGTGACCTGAAGCACCAGCTGCTGCTCCTCAACGGGAGATGGAGAGATTTATTCAGTAGAGCCAAGCAGGTGAAAATCAGTCTGACTTCTCTGGGTTCTCCAGGTTTCCTCCTCTACCTCCAAAAATCCGGTAACACTGTGCTAGGCTGGATCGGTGGCTTCTACAGTACTGTCGGTGTGAACGAGTGTGAATACTGTAAGTGTGAATGAGAATGCGCTCGTGTGTGTATTCTCACCTCACACTCTGCGTTCCCAAAATAGGGTCGGGATAATGAGTTAAGGAAACATCCGTGCAGTAAGAAGCACGCACCTAAATCATTATTATAATGAAATGAAAAAAACATTAAAATCATATTTCTAAGGAACTAATTAACAGTTAGGTATAAAAAAATCTTTAGAATAATATAGAAGAAGAAACAAACTTTAGGCGGCATGGTGGTGTAGTGGTTAGCGCTGTCGCCTTGCACCGTCCGGGTTCGATTCCCGTCTCTGTGTGCATGGAGTTTGCATGTTCTCCCCGTGCTTGGTGGGTTTCCTCTGGGTACTCCGGTTTCCTCCCACAGTCTAAAGATATGTAGGTTAGGTTAATTGGCGTTCCCAAATTGCCTGTAGTGAGTGTGTGTGTGTGTGCTCTGTGATGGATTGGCACCCTGTCCAGCATGTACCCTGCCTCGTGCCCTAAGCCTCCTGGGATAGGCTCCGCCCCCACGACCCTGAATACAGGATAAAGCGGTAATGATGATGCGTGAGTGAGACAAACTTTAGTTGAAATGACTAAAACTATTGTAACCTTCCAAAAAACAAACATTAATTATTATTAATAATATTACAAATATTATATTTTCATATGTTGTAATTAACATTTTCCCGATATATATACTTGTTAGTGTTCTGAAACTAAAAAAGATTTTTTTCCCCATTTATTTTGTTTTGGATAAACATACTGCTCAACCGGAAAAAAAAAAAAAAAAAGTCACGCACAATAATATATTTGGTTGGACCACCTTTTGCATTCCGGCACCGTTTCGATAAGACATACGTACTGTATGCAGTGCCACTACATTTACTCTGTGCTGGCCAATCCATGTGTGAAAATGACGTCTCATGCTCTCTGAACCGCTCTTTGCTTTTACAATTTGACCAAAATGAATCCTGACATCATAGACTTGCGACATGTCAAGTGCCATCAGGGGGAGGAAAAAAAATCATTTTTCCGCCCACATTTCTTCCTCGGAGATGATGGTTCACCCCTGTCTTTACGGGTTTTAATGATGCGTTTTTACCCCATTTTAATAGTTTCAGCCATCTCCTTCTTTGCTTGATGCAGACCGATGATTTGAAACAGAGTAACATCGTTGCCACGAGCGCAGGATGTAAGTAATGAGAAGCTCCGCACTGCATCAGTTAGGGTTAAATGATCGGCTGCCAGCTGAAAGATATTAATCACTGCAGCAATTATCCAATGGAAAGCTTTTAACTATCAGCTTAGCTCAATCCAAGTGATGACTTTTTTTTTGCCGGTGTATATCAGTGTTTATCAGATATACAGCATATGTGAATGTAGTGGTTAGCACTGTCGCCTTGCACCTCCAGGTCCTGGGTTTGATTCCCGCGTTGGGTCTGCGTGCATGGAGTTTACATGTTCTCCATATGCTTGGTGGGTTTCCTCTCATAGTCCAAAGGCATGCAGGTTAGACTAATTGGTGTTCCAATGTGTGAATGTTGACCGGAGGGTCTACCATGGTCGAACAAAATGGGAATAAATACAATGGTCACCTCCACTGGCCTCCAGGGTGTCTTGTTGGACTACAGAGGTTCCTACAGTGGATGGATCTATGGATGGTGAACCTGTCTGTCTTTTTTTTTTTTTTTTTTTTGTGATTCACCGTTTTTGTACATAAAATGGGTTTTCACAGACAGGGTCACACATACAGTATGTTGCATACATTTGTCACTTATGTCAACTGTTCAGGATTTTTTTGGGGTCGGGGGGCAATATTTATGAATGCGATGCAAATCGAATTTGTGAATTCTTTATTATTGTGAAACATTATTCTAAGCATCCTGGTTTAAGATAATAAACTCCCGCAGGGGAAAAGCCGATCTCTGAGTCACTTGTCTTGAAGGTTTCGTGAAATAAATGCTTCGTGTCTCCGCAGTACGCTCGTGTCCACGAGACTCACAGCGAGACCGAGCTGCAGGACGCCGTCAAGGCTCTGAGAGACTTTTTAGAAACTTCCATATCCAAACTCACCTCGCCTGTCCAGGTGTCGCTACCAGACGTCCGAATGTTCATGAGAAACGTTCAGGTAAGAGGAGAGAAGTCTAATGAGTTTAAACAGCATGATTGGTTATTAGACTTGAATAAAGGTTTGATTGATTGTGTGTTTTTTATAAAAAAATTTTATTTTTATTAATATTACTATTCAGCGCAGATTCGTATCTGAGAATATACAGTACAGTTCCATGCAAAAGTATACACACCCCTTGAACTTTTCAACATTTTGTCACGTCACAAAACGTAAATGTATTTAATTGGCATTTTACATGAAGGATAAATCTGTTAATTGTAAGCACATTACTCAAAACAAAACAAAACACCAAATTATATTCCAATAGAAGAAGTCAATGTGAAGGTTTCATATGGTACTATTTCTTTAATAGAGTTATCGCAGGTAAAAGGAGGTAACGCAGATGATACGTTTTTCACTCCTTCTCCACACGCGCTGTTTCAGTGTCTTATGTAAGTGAATGAGCTGCTGCTGATCCACGCCCAAGTCGGGGGAGGGCGCTCTTCTTTTATGAGGTCACATTAGGGAGGAAAATGAAAAGAATGGGAAAAGGGACATAAATAAAAAAGGGAACAGTTCTTTCTTCACGTTTCAAGTGTTTTATCTGATTGACATAAAAAGGGAATTTTTGCTTTATATACTTTAAACTTGAAATGATCATAAAAATATATGGTTAATAATCCACAATAGGCCAAATTAAAGATTAAATACTCTTATAATAGAAAATCAAAAAACATACATTTGGTGTTTAACCTCTTGTATGTCCTCATCTGAGGGCTGGTAAGATATATTTCTTTCGCCAAACATCATTCGCCAAACATGCTTGCAGAAATTCCTGCATCTCATGTAGCTTCCAACAACCGTGACCCAGGACTTCCTTTTTGTTTCTTCATGAAGGAGATCAAGCTCAGGCTCCCGGCGATGGAGGTGAGATATAAAACATCTGCCCGCACGGCTCAGCTCTGGACCAGAGACTCCAGCAGCGGGGAAGGAAAGCAAGTCCTCGCTACGATGGCCGCCATCAAAGGACAGCTGTACAAGGTACGAGTTCATTCTGCATCTGAACATTCGAACCAGACAAACACCAGGTCAGATCACTTCTCTGACAATAGATCTTCCATTTGTGTGATGTGTGTATGTATATATATGTGTGTGTGTGTGTGTGTGTGTATGTGCTCGGTGTTTCAGATGAAGGAGAAATGTCCGCTGGTGCTGAGAGAGTGTCACACCGTGCTTCCTGTGTTAGAAGAGCTGGAGGGCCAGATCTCATCCTTCTATCAGATAGCTGATCACGCCGGTCACATTATCGCCCAGCAGCACGACCAGCACAAAAACCAGGTGAGGAGACGCGATAAACGCGCCGCCGGTGCTGGAAAGCCTCACAGTGGGCGTGTCAAATAACTTGACCTAGTAAAGTAAAGGATGAGAAAATCAGCTTCATTCGAGGTTTTATTTAATCAAACACAATTGTAGTGCGGTTGAATTCTGAACTCTGATTGGAGGGATTATTATTATAACTTTTTTTTTTTTTAACCACAGCAGATGTAGCAACAGTAGCGCAGCTGGCATCAGCGTCGTCGTCGCCGTATAACAGCACACCCCGTCATGGTCTGTTTTTGACTTCACCTTCCAGCCCCCACCTCCTGTTCTTCTCTTCCTCATCACGGGAGCTCTGGCTAGCAGACTGCTAATGAGAATTAAATTTCCATGAAGGATGAAATTTGATAGCGAAGCAGATGTGTGTGTGTGTGAGAGAGAGAGAGAGAGAGAGAGAGAGAGAGAGAGACAGAAAGCGAGTAAGAGAGAGACACACAGACACACACACAATCAGTTCTTCCGTTTGTTTTTGTAGCATCATTTTAACTGCGCGGTTACGATAATGATACAACGCGACTGAAGTCTACATGGTTATTTACACTTGCTCTAATGGGAACACTTCAAACCATTTTTTTTTGTTTGTTTTTATGTAGTAATTTAACACGCACACCATCCGGCCAATCAGAAGTGAGGATTCTTCTTAATGGTTCTCTTATTATTCCCAGTGTGTTTTCGCGTCGCGAGCGAGCCGAGTCCATGAGGAACTTTCCAATCAAAGTGATTCGATTTGTTTTAATAGCGCGTCTTATGTTATGTGTGTCGTGTCTTTGTGTCTTTGTGTGTTTGCACGATACAGGAGTTGCTGTCGCAGCAGCAGAGCTGTAAGCGGTGTGTGTGCGCGGTGGAGCGCAGTTACCTGGCCCTGCAGAGGGCGCTCTGCTGCACCAAGACTCTCTACAATTTTGACGCGTCGCTCCTGCAGAACAGAGTCACCGAGCTTCAGACCACGGCCCAGGTCAGCTTACGGCTCCTTTAATCCGTCACCGATACGTGATGCGTATCGTCTTATCCCGTGCCATTGAGAATACGAGCAGACGAACTTAGCCAAACCCAACGCGGATAATGTTTTATGATAGCATGCTGTTTGATTTTGCTGTTATATCATTTCCAGGTTTGAAGGTATCGAGTTTAGTCTGCATTTATACACGTGATGCGCGCAGGAAGGAAATACACACGTAGCAATGCAAAATGTTTAAGTGATATAAATTCAACAAAGTGCGAACAGCATGATTGTTGCTGCTGTTAAGGGAATTAATCCCATCCAGTTATTGAACGTGACTGTATTTACATAACCGAGCGTAGGAAAAGGAAAAGCATCGCTAGAGCGTTTGAATGAAAAGGTGCAGCGGCTTTGCTTTGAAGATAACGATTGTGTAATGGGGGGAATTTTAGCGCATAACGTCGGCTAAGTCACTCGTACGTCTGGGAGCCGTTTAAAACTTGTTTGCGTCGGTGGAAAGCCAAGTGAAGCGAGTTTACTTTATTTAAAAAAAAATTTTTGTGCAAGATTTAATGAAGACGTAGCACCTCGGGTCCCAATAACGTTATCAAGGACGGCAGCAAGAAGAAAATGGAGCCGCTTTCAGTTTGGTTTTTAAAGCAGTTGTGCCGAGAGGAATCATAAATTATGGTTAAGTCAGGTTTAATCTCTATTTATTTCATACAAGATGTTTCCGAGTAATAGTGAGTTGCACTAATGATTTTTTCAAGGTAGATTTTTTTATGATGTAAGGGCGTTTAAAAAAATTCAATTAGCGTATCTTCTCTTGCTGTGGGCCGGTGAAACAAAGCCTATATGTTACCTGAAGCTCGGCCAAATGCACCTGTGAGAACCTCATTAAAATTAGTTCAGTAGTTTTTACGTGATGCGCGCACAAACAAACAGACAAACAGACAAAAAAAATCCAAAAAACATCTTGATGTGTTCTATTACTCATCTTACGTCCCCACAAATAATTTTTTTGCCACATAAATATCTTCAGTGTACAGACACGTCCCACTTTACAGCTTTATAAAATTTATAGAATAGACTTTTACTTCATTTGCGTGTTTTTTCTTTAATGTTTCGATTGTTTTTATATGCAAAAAATTGGATTTTAGTGTTGGAAATTAGTAATATTGGAATTTTTTTGGGTGGCTGGAACAGATTATCTGCATTTACATTATTTCCTATGGGACAATGCATTTCGCAGTATGAAATTACTACTGTAAGAACTCACCTCCTGAACGGATTAACGCGGAGGTAAAGACAGAGAAAGACGTGTGTTTGGTGACAGGCCCTGATGCAGGAGGCGTTGGAGTGGAGGAGGGTCGCCGAGGCTAACGGTAACCTGACACGCCGCTTCGAGGAGACGCGCACCGAGCTGGAGAAGACGCTGAGGGTGGGCCAGGCGTGTCTGACGGAGAGAGGAGACCCCGCTGAGCTCTTCAGCAAACACAGCGTAGGTCACACCATCCTCACCAGCCCAGAGCTGGCCCAATTCTTCTTATTTTTCATCTTTATTTATAATATGCAAATGCCTGGATAATATTCCCGTGCGTGCCATAACTGTCAGTGAGACCTTTAGGAGGAGACAGATAGACGTACGGTACAGCGCGCGCTCCAGTTTTAAATACGATACATGAACATTTTCACCTAGTGTGGGAATATGAACATGTGGTTCTGTGGTTAGGACTTTTTCAGCCGACTGGACCAGCGAGTGTTGAACGCGTACCTGAAGGCGTGTGATGACCTCACCGATATCTTACCCGAGGAGGAACAGCAGGGTCTGCAGGAGTCGGTCAGGCGGCTGCACAAACAGTGGAAGGTCAGTCAGGAACCTCAGACTCGCGGATTTCTTCTCTCAGTATGTTTTTTTAAACTACATAACCTAAAATAAAATTTTAAAAACACTATCCGCCCTTTTTCACATACATGACATCACACGATTGGTTAATTTTGGCTGTGATTCACAGCGAACGCAGAGTACAGCGGTACCTCGGCATGCGAATTTAATCCGTTCCGGAGGCGAGTTCTTAAAGTGCCCCTATTATGGCATTTTAAAGGTTGCTAATATTGCTTTATGAGTCTCTTAAAACAGGTTTGCATGTATGCAAGGTCAAAAAACACTTTAGTTTTCTCCAAAAATAGATTTAATTTTACCCCATTTCTAAATGATTCGT
>JAQMYI010000020.1:17102398-17120027 GCA_030014275.1 Clariallabes melas
TTAATTTCGATTAATTAATTACAAAGCCTCTAATTAATTAGATTATTTTTTTTAATCGAGTCCCGGCCCTAATATATTTCTATAAGTCTATCACACAAAGGCCCTGTGATGGATCTGTTACTATAGAAATGATAAAGCATTAGACCATAGTGCATCAATTATATTATTATAAACCTGCTGTTATAGATGACGAATCAACACCTCCTGACCAATCAGAACGAAGAATCCGAAGGATGTTTATAAACAGTGTTACAATTCTGTCAGTTATAATGTGAATTCTATATTTAACTGATATTGTTGTGGGATGTTTGTGTGTGTGTGTGTGTGTGTGTGTGTGTGTGTGGGGTGTTTAGGCCACCGTGAGAGCGTGGCAGGAGTTCGAGCTGGACCGAGAGGCTGTGTGGCAGTTCGTGTGCGGTGTGACTCCTGTCCTGCAGCGAGAGTTTATATTCAGCAACCTGGAAAACCTCAAGCATCAGCGTGACGGAGCTCGGGTAAGCGCGCTTAGCTTCGATTTTTCTATAACACAATGACGTGCCACGCCTACTTTATGTTTAAAATGTAGCTGATGTCATAGTTTTATAGATATCTGACACTGGGTTATTTCTAACGTCAGCTCCATTTCCTCGGTCAATTATCAGACTCTAGAGACTTTTGTTTCTTCCCTTCTGTGATATTTTTAAACAGGTTGAGTCAGTTGTGTGCAGTAATTAGCAAATTGTTTATTTAATTTCACTTAATCCACCGTGACCCTGAACCATTAAACCAGTGCACCTTTTATTCCTGTGTGATTAGAACATATGATCTGTCCATTCTCAGTACCGTCCTCTTATTCCACTTACATCTCTTTTATTAACGCATAAATTCTCCTGAGTTCTCCTGATAATTAAGCAATATCACACGAGAGTGAGCGCAATCACTTCTACTGCCACACAGCAAGTACAGAAGTGCCCTTGATCACGGGGTATAGAGGGATTTGGGATTCAGCCTTCATAGCATTATTCCTATATAATCTATTGTAAACATGTGTGTGTGTGTGTGTGTGTGTGTGTGTGTGTGTGTGTGTGTGTAGGAGCTTCATTCACAGGCTGGCGTGTTTATCGAAAAGACTGACTCTCTGATTAAAAAGGCGTCTGAGATTCGCTTGGGCTCGGAGAATGATTCTCTGCTGCGTGATCAGGCCAGAGCGGCGCAGAGGAGAGTGCGGGACACGCGGGACAGCCTCGGCAAAATGTAAGACCAAGTGAGAGGTCCAAAACATTCTGTGACTTTAGGAAGAAATTTGTTTGTTTTGAATGTTGAATGAATGTTTTTGGACTCGGAAACAATTTCGGTGAAATCTGCATCATTCTGCCCCGGAGTTTTTGTCTTTTAACAGTGAATAATCCACATTCTGGAGTTTTTTTTATTTTTATTTTTTTTTATGAAATGGATCAGTCTATAGGTCAATGAAGCAGAATTAACTTTGTATTGAAAATAATCAAATAAATAAACAAAGTAAGTTTATTTTAAAATTATTGTTTATTTATTTCTTATTTAACTTTTTATTTTATTTTATTTCTTATTTATTATTTTAATAATTAAATTATTATTTTTATAATTTTAGAGAAATTTTATAATAAGACAATTAAAAACACACAATTTGTAAAAAAAAAAAAAAAAAAGCAAGTAATGTTTTGGAAAGTGATAGATTTTTTAATTACAGTTAAAATACAATTTATTTTGAGAATGTATATTCAAAATATTTCTATTTTTCTGTTATATTCTATCTTTTTATCTAAGAGTTTCTATTTTTAAAAAATGTGCATTTTTTTTTTGGACTTTACAAAATGTACTATTTTTGCGATGTCACTCCTTTTTTTTTTGTAACTTCTAGACTTGTTCTTTTTTTTATTTATTATTTTTTTCCCCCCGATTTTTCCCGATTTTCTCCCCCATTTTGGTCGTGTCCAATTCCTCCCAGTCACTAGGGGGCTCCCACATTAAGCACCTACCGCCACTCAGTTGGGAGGGCCGTAGACCGTATCGTTGGGGGCGGCGTAACACACTCGGAGGAACAGCGCTATCCGCTCCCTCCGCATCCGCGAGCTCACAGACGCCCCTGATTGGGTCGTAGAGCCGTCGTTAATGTGGGAGCGCGAAGTACCTCTCATCCCTCCCCTCTGAGAGAGCTCAGCCAATCAGCTCTTTCTAGGCCTCTGGCTGTGAGAGGCAACAGCATCACCCGGGGTTCGAACCAGCGATCTCCGGATGATAGGGCGAGCACTTTAACACTGCGCCACTCGGAGGCTAAGACCTGTTCCTTAAATTCTTATGTCATTGTATTATTGTAACATTACAAAAATTATAATTTTTTAAGCAAATTCAGAAATGTTATTTCTTAAACTTTTCTCTTAAAATCCCATAAGCTCTCTCTCAGTATCCTGCAACTTTATTGCTTGTATTAGTGTCATCTGTGACTTTCCCAGCAGAAATTGTTGGTTATCAAAACGTTGTGGTGACGTTACTGTAATTTGCCAACGTTACAGACATTGGGACAGCGTTGGTGTTCGGTTGTTTTTGAAAGTTTGAATTGTTCAGATGAAACGACATCGAAAGCAACATTGAATACAGTTGATTACATTCCAAACTAAAAAGCGAAGCCGTTGTTCTGTAGCTGCGTGATCTCCTGAACGTAACTCCTGCACTGCATTTAGTGCATCATCAGTCCGCTACAGCAGTGCTACACAAAAAAGCACTTTTTAGGAATTGGCCGTGATGATGATATAAAAGCTATAAGTGTTGATTCGAGCCATATGTAAGTGTGTGGTAGCTTTAGTTCAGACGTGTCCTTGTCTGGGTTAGAGTTGAGATAGGGGGGAAAAAAACAATGTGCAAATTATTTATAGCCCGTTAAGACCTCTGACGGTGTGACATGTGTGTTGTTTTTTTCTCACTTCACGCAGGATATCAGTGCTCGGTGAGATTCAGGCACGATGGCAGCATTTCAGCTGTGACTCAGAAGCGCTCTCCTCCTGGGTGTGTGAGAGAGAGAAGGAGCTGCAGGCTGTAGACGGCAACACTGCTGTCTTGGAACGACACATTCACACCGTGGAGGTAAAAAAAAAAAAAAAAAAAAATCCCAGCGACTTTTTTTTTAGAGTTTAAAATTTCCGCTGTCGTTCTCATGGACTTGCGTTGTTTCCTAGGTGATAGAGGCAGCTTTGGAGGAAAGGAAGGACGCCTTGAGTCAGTTAGAGGCGGAGTCCCGTGCTCTGACTCGTTTCATGACTCCTGGAAAGGCGGAGCATGTTAAAGCTCGCTTATTACAGACCAGCAGGTCCTGGGAGGAGCTTACCAACAGCGTGAAGCGACGATGGGCGGAGCTTCGGATCAGCTTGTCGCATAAAGTGAAGTTAACTGAGGACATGGATGAGGTTCGAGTGTTGAAGACGCTGCTCCGTGTATTTATGTGCTATGTATTGTTTCTTTGAACTTCTGTCTGTTTTTGCATCTTTAAGGTTAAACATGTGCTCAAAGATCTAGCAGAGAAGTTGGATAAACCGGTTACGGGCTGCACATCAACATCGGGGACGTACCAAGCTCTCCACGAGCATATGGTACGTGTCTTTGGCTTAGAGAGCTAGAAATGAGAAAGGTCACTATAATATGGTGCTTTTGTATGAGAAGAGTTTCAGCTGGTCGGCCAAAACATTAACAGATTTTTTATTCTGTTTTTCATGTTATACATACAACACAGAAAATGTGTGCGGCCAAAGAAGCTACTTCTGACGTATGCAACATGGAAGTGACCAATCTCGCTTTCCTAAAAATTTCAAGTTGGTAACTTCAGCCGTTTTGGAGAGATGATTTTATATGAGGCCCAAAAATGGACATTTTTCAGCGTTGTATTGTCTCACTTCAAACAATAATTATTTAAAATGAGTATTGATACTAAAATTGGTGTAAGCCTCTAGATGCATATGACCTTAAATGTTGCTTAAATCAAAGAATTACATGCAAAATTAATTTTTTTCCCCCAAACAACAGTGATTTTGTTTAAATGCTCCAAATTAGACAAACACCTTATATTATGTGGCCAGAAAACATAGAAAACTATAGTTTATTCAGTTAAAACTGCTTTTTGTAGTCTGCCCAATAAGTATTGTTAACACATCTACCATTAAAATTCCAGGTTGACCTCAGTGTTTTGCATGAGAGATGGGTTTTGGTGAAATTTTTAAAAGCAAAAAATCTGTAGTGTCCGTAACCATGTCAAATTCATGTTGCAATATCCTAACAATTTTTAATTTTACAATAATACACTTTTTCAGGTTTATGTCTTTTCATGTGAAATCTAAATTAGTCAAGTTTCATCTGAATGACAGTTAAGATCGTTGAAAGATTTGAATTCAAAAAAAGTTCCGGATTCTAAAACATAAAAGGACATGGAACTGAATTTAGCAAATGTGTTTCTTTTTATCTGATAAAAATATAAATGTGTAGCATATTTACAAAAAAAGAAGCATGGATCGGGCGATAAAAGGTATTAAGTATTATAAAAATTTATGTAATATGATTCTATCTGAAAATTCACTTTTTCACCCATTCTGTAGGTGAGACACTTTTTAGCATGTTTTGTTAGTGCCGTTCTTTGGGCCGGTCAGAACAATGAGCTCATACGTGGGTCCAAGAACATCAGATGTTGTGTAATTTTCTAACTGAAACCTAGAGAGAAAAGTATTTGATTCCGAATCAACTCGTTTGCAAGAAGTGAATTAAACATTTTTTTTTTTGGGTAGGAGTGAGCTGCTGAACTGAGCTCCAGGGTAAAACCCGAGCCAAAGCAGAACTGCCGCTGCTGTAGAGATATCCTGAGCACGTGTGCCTGAATGTGTTTAGGATTTACATGTAATTATCATTTTAACCAGCAGATGAAGCTATTAGTTTTTGAAATTGATCCAGACAGGGTCAAGGTCATAGTGTAATAAGGTCAAACAACTGATTTAGATTTTCTTCTGTATTTTTCTGACTGTTTAAAGGCTACTTTAAATGACACACTCGTAATACAAAAAAGGATCAGACTGATTGATGCTTTTGACTTTTTGAGCTTTTACTCGGCCAAAACATTGTATCGGTGCTAAAAAGTCTCTCACCTACAGTAGGTGAAAAAATTTATTTCCAGATAGTGTCATATACAGTAACACCATTTTTCATAATACTTCGCACTTCTTATCTCCCGATACATTCTTAGTTTTTTGTAAATATACATACACATTTATATTTTTAGCAGATAAACATAAAATTAAATGCAACATTTGCTAAGTACACTTTCATGCCCTTTTATGTTTTAGTGTCTGTAACTTTTTTGAATTCAAATCTTTCAACGATCTTAACTGTCATTCAGATGAAACTTGACTAATTTAGATTTCACATGAAAAGACATAAACCTGAAAAATCACATTATTCTAAAATGCAAAGCTGTTAAGATATTGCAACATGAATTAGACATGGTTACAGACACTACAGATTTTGGGCTTTTTAAGATTTTACCAAAAACCAATTTTTATAGGTCATATGCTTCTATAAACTTATACCAATTTAAATGTCAATACTCGTAATGTCAATACACATAAATTCCATATAAAATCATCTCTCCAAAACAGCTGAAGTTAGCAACTTGAAATTTTTAGGGAAGCGAGATCGGTCACTTCCATGTTGCATGAACTTCAGAAGTAGCTTCTAAAGCACACACTTTTTCTGTATTATATGTATAACATAAAAAAGCACTAATACTGCATTTTGTTTTTTCCTTTTAATTACATAAAGTGTGAAACCAAACTCTACCAAAGAACAAACAAACCAAAAGCACAAATTTCATTTTAATTCAAAAGTGTGAAAGCACTCATTAATTTAATCAATGCACTCATCTGACAGAAGGTACTTTTTATGCTTATGTACATTTCCGTCACTGCCAGGACACGTGGCAGGCTCTTAAGCTCCTGCAGCCCAGACTGGTGTCCCTGAGCCTGGGTTTAAGAAGAATACCTAACAGAGAGCAACTGGAGAAAGATGTATCAGTCCTCCAGCAGACTCATATACAGTACACCAGTAAGGCTGCCAGGAAACAAGCCAGACTGGAGGACCTGTTGACTCGGTGGCAGCAGTAAGCCCAGCTTTGTTTTTCATCTTTGTTCAGGAGACCTTCAGGAGAACTTCATGCAATTTAGGATTTCAGAGTTGACAATAGTTAAATCAATGTGGAAAGTTATGTGTATTCAGAGTCAGGTTGCGCTGCTGCATAGGTTGATTTTTCTATTGTGGCTAGTACTGGCATAGAAAATAAGGACTGAGAAAAAGAAAAGAAAAAGGTTTTGTTTCCATTTCCCCGTATTCATTATAATCATGTAGTGTCTTAACTGAAATTAAGTCTGTAGTTAAATCTGAGGTCTCAACACTGATGTGCACAATTTCTGTATTAAATCCTCGTAAATCTAAATACAAACCTTGTTGCAAAATGTTATCTTTAGATCCCTAAACTGAGATTAAAATTAAACAGCTGTCGAAAATACAGGTTATTTAATTCACGAAATTCAGAAAAAACATTTAAAGATTCAATAGATTTAAACAAATGTAAAGGCTGCCAATTAATTATTTTTAATTGTTTTAATGTAATTTTTTAAAAACATGAAATGTTCTAACCTTAATTTTAATACCTAAAAAAACACATTTTAAAACTTCAATTAAATTATTTGAAGATCTAAATTTCTAAATATTAAAACTTTGTTCAATATTTAACTGAAATGTTAACCAATCATCTTAAGGTTCAGCTTGGTTCTCCATAGTTACTCCAAACTGAAACCTTTCCTCAGAGCTAGAACCATTAACCGTCCAAATAACCTTTGGAAAAAATGTTTTTTCTGTTTATCCCATAATATTCCAAGGTTAAGAAGAAGCTTGTTTTAGTATGTGCGATGGAGTAAAGAACACAATATTATGTTGAACTTTTAATGGTGTTGGATGTTAATTTAGATTTTCCTTCATGTGGTTAGGTATGAAAGAGGACTCTCAGTTCTCCAAAGCTGGTTAGACAGTTCAGAGAACCTCTGTAAATCTGATACGCCATACCTGGTCATGGATAAAACCAAACTTCATAGCCAGCTCCAAACGCTACAGGTAAGTCAAAAGAAAACAATCTGCTAGGGTTGTTCATGGGCCTAGAAGACCTGTTGGCTGACCAGTATTTTTATTAGTTTTAGTTATTAATACTTTTGTGTTGGGCGTATTTATTACCTGGTAGGACTTGCAGAGTGAGGTTCCCTCTCAGGAGTCTTTGCTGGAGAAGTTGGAGAACCAGGCTGAGTTTCTGTATCCCACAGCCTCGGAGGAACGGGTGGGAGAACTGACAGAGCTTCACTGCATCTTGGAGGAGAGGTGGTGCTCTCTCAGTGTGAGCATACCTCTTAGGTAAATCTCCAAACGTACAGTAGCTATTTGTAGCTAAAGTCTTTCATCAAGTACAAAGTTTTTTTTCTTCTGGTCTTCAAGTAGAATCTTTTTCGAAAGATAAGATCTTAACCATCCAAAGAATCCTGAATGAACCCTTATACACCTTTTTACTGCAGATGGTTTCAGCTACAGAAAACCTTAAAAACCTTTAGAAATCATGACCTGTCCAATTATCTTTGAGAAACCTTTTTTTTTTGCTAAGAGCAATGTATTCCCTTTGCATATTTTTGTTTATTGTTTCAACTGTGGTGTTTCTAGTTGTTGTTTTGAAATCGCTTGTAACACTAATCAATTTTAGCTCCCTAAGGATGCAACAGTCCAGTCACCTTTTTAAACCTTAGTATACACTAACTTCAAAGGTTTTTTGGATGGTCACTCATTGAAAGTTTCTTGTACGCTTCTTCTTAACCAAGTTTCTTAACCGGAAACGGTACGTTCTTAAAATGGACTTTTAGAGTTCCCCAAACTTCCTTTATAGATTAGAGTTCCCCAAACAATAAACCCAAAGAACCATTGTGTTTTGAATGAAACCTTTTTACTCAACTGTACAGACAGTTTTACTCAACTGTAGAGATTTCATGTGATTTTAGCTGAAATTCTTCATATAGACATTGCCTGAAGACTTTTCTTAGACCTTTCTAAGAAGGTGTTCCTCAACAGTTCTATGCATGGTTTAATGGTTAATTAAGGAGGAGTTTAATTAACAAGAGTGTAGATGACTAAAAAGAAGAATCCTGAAAGGTTGATTGGTATTTCCCTTTATTTGGTGGGTACATTTCAAAGGTTCTATCTGCAACCCTAGAGCCTATCTGCAATAAAGAACCCTTGAGGAACCTTGTATTTTAATAGAAGTGTAAGTTGATAGAAGAGCCTGTAATCATTTATAGATTTCCACGCATTTTTCAGGATTCAAGAACTTCAGGCCCATCTATCGCGCCTTGAGCAGTTTAACCAGGTTCTAATGACATTCACTCAATGGAGTGAAAACTTTCTCAGGCAGTTAAGAACCAGATCCAAAGTCACCATCACTGACCTGACATTGACTGGTACCCAAATCAAGGTAAAGACAAACTTGTAGTTGTACATATAGTCATCAGTTTTTCTTGTTTAAGGTGTACTTCCTTATAGTATTTTTTAATTTAAAGGATGATGAAGCTCTTCTTCAAACCCAAAGCAAAGTAATGGAGGATCTAAAGAAGCACATGGAGGGACTAAGTCCTTCCCTGGCTCCACTGGATCTTCAGCGATTGCAGGCCAGGCAGGAAGACTGTCTCCAGCCTTTCTCAGAGGCTAGGAGTCTGCTACACAATCGTTCTGAGTCTCTGGTTAAACTTGAGACCTTCTTGCTGACCTATAAGTCGACCGCCACTTCTCTCCAGACCCTGCAGAGAGCTGTAGGAGAGGCGAACTGGGACCAAAACAAGGATAGGAACGTGAACCAGGAACTAGAGCAGTTGTCGCAGGAGTTAGCCACTGTGGAGGTGCAGGCTATAAGTCTGGACAGTAGTCTGAACAAGGCATGTCTACATCTACATGGGATTGACGGGGACAGGACGTCCTGCCGGGGGCTGGTGGAGGACCTGGGATCAGGATTGCAGCAAATTGAGAGGAGCATGGGGACCAGGCAGAGCGAAGCTGAGGCACTAGGAGCTATGAGGAGCTCATTCTTGAAAAGAAAGGAGATGCTTTTGAAGAGTTTAAAGGAGCTAGAGGATAGAGCCAGAAAACCATGGCTTCCAGAACCAAGCACACAGAACTTCCAGCAAAGGTAACCATAGGAAGCTTTCTCTGGTATGCAGTAGCTTGCATAAGTATTTATAACTATAGTGAAGCACGGTGGTGGTAGCATCATACCGAAAGTTGTGCGCAGACACTTAGCTGCTTCTCAGACAAATATTCTTGACCCTATCACTGAATGTGATGGAGGATGAAATTGTTAAATTCAAAATTAAATATAAGTACAAATTAAATATAAGTACAAATTAAATATAAGTACAAATTAAATATAAGTACCCTAAAAGGGTCAAAGGTTCATCTCAGTTTTTACATTTGCAGTTGCACTTGTTTATTCATTACAACTGTACAACCAACAAGGTAGACCCGTCAATCAATGGATGGAATATGAAATCCAGAATGCTGTATGCTGCTGCAGCATGTCGTATTACATGAAAACTAGAAAGAGTTCAAAGTCCTCTGTCTTTAAGATTTTCCAGTGGTGGAAAGCTTACACTTCTACCTCTGACACTGGAGACTCCTTCCATTTATGTCCACAAGTCTCTTTTGCTTATATGAACTGTCTCTTAGTATGCAAACCGTGTCGCTCCACTACTATCAGATATGCGATTTTAGTGAATATTAATCAACATCTTTTTGAAAAAATCTAGAACTTGTGTATGTGTGTGTGTGTACATTAGACTGTGGATGCTTAACCAGTTGGAGGAGGAACTCGAAGCGCTACAGCACAGTCAGCTATGGTTAGGGGAGAAAGGCGAGCAGTTGGCTCACAGAGACCCTGAGATGGTCGAGGAGGCCCGGCGAGATGTGACCCTCGTCCAAACCAGTTGGGAGAAAATTAAAGATGTCATCTCAGAAGAGTAAGTGTATGATCTAACGGTTATATAGGTCACCCGGAGTGAAACCACGGGCCTGAGTTTGGTTTGTGTGTGTGTGTGTGTGTGTGTGCAGGCAGGAGCAGTGCAGAGTGCTGGTGGAGATGTGTAAGGATTACCACAGTCTGAGGTACAAACTCGGCTCAGTTGTTGAAAGAGCTCACGCTATCACTGTCGCCCCGTCTGTCTGGCACAACCCCGAGGACATCCGGAGAGCCTTGACTCGGGTCAGTGTCGTGCCTCAGGAGGATACAAGAAGTGTACCAGTATGAATGCTGATGCTGTCCTAGTTGGTATTAACCAATCAGAGGCGTCACAGAATGTTTTGTCTGGCTCGCTTTATATACCTGTTCATGTTCATAAAGCTGCCAGCTTCTTTCTTTTATTTTACTTAAGGAATTTAATTTCATTTCATTATCTAGTATCATTAGTCACATTAGCTAGAGATGAGCAGATTTGTTTTCACTTTGCTTAAGTTATACTTTCCAGCTATAAAGTAAAAGTATGTTTTGTTGTCATTTCATCAGACCCCTTCGTTTTCAATGACTAATTGTCAAGAACAACATAATGGATAAGATAATTTTTTTCTCGCCTAGCACCTTCTGTTGACATTTCGTTATCTTGGGTAATGTTCACATTGTTTGCCCAAAACTTTCTTTCCACTGCTCCCGTCAAGGGGTCGCCACAGCGGACCATCCGATCCGTAAACAACTTGGCACGGGTTTCACACCAGATGCCCTTCCTGACACAGCCCTCCCATTTTGTAACTGGGCTTGGGGCCAGTGGTAGAGTAGTATGGGGCGTGGCAAACTCACCAACAGGGGGTTTCAAACCCAGATCCTCAGATCAACAATCTAGAGCCTTAGCCACCTGAGCCACCACTGCCACAATTGCCTTACCTGCCTGAAGGGACTAAATTCTGACTATTTTAAGTTTACTATGTAAACTTTTCCTATAACGGAATTGGCTTTCTTTCCAGAAATGTAGATTTATTAATTTTTTTACAGAAGGCTAGGACTATTTATACAAATGCGAGCGTTTAAAGAGTGTCCATGCGTTTCTGTAGCTGGAGGCGGTGAAGTCAGAGATGGCAGGCGCTCAGGATGACCTCGATTTGTTCATCTGTAAAAGCAAGTCCTTCATCAGTAATCTAAGGAACTTTCCGGATGACATAACGGAAGCTGTCCGCGTGGAAATGGACACCGTTGTGGACCAGTGGACGGACGTGAGATGATTATAAATCTCTGTCTATGTATCCAGACTTGCCTTACCGTATAACTTCTTAACTCCAGGCTTGTCTTTTTTTCCTCCAGACATCAGAGCGGATCGAAATCGAAGCGGACCGCCTTTCATCCGCTCTCGAGTTATGGAACGAGATTAACTCGATCGTCAACGACGTCGAGTGTTGGAGCTCCACCTCGGTTAGCGAGCTGAGCGACGGACCTGTTAACCTCTTATCCAGCGTCAACATGGAGGACTGCCTCAGCCAGTTTAAGGTGAGTAAACTGTCGGATTTGTGTAAACACATTTGTAAAAAATATTTCAATGGAGGATAAAACGAGGTGTATTTGAACAGTTGGAGATTGAGGGTAAGAAGGTGCTGATGGAGACCCTGCAGGGAAAGCTTGCCAAGCTACAGGAAGTGACGAAGAATCAGGAAGCTGACATCGAGCTCCAGGTAAAAAAAAATTTAAAAACGTGTGTAGAACCCTAAAACAGGAACGGTTCCAAGTGGGACGTCCTTGGAAAGCTCAAAATGTCTGAGGAACCGTTAAGGAACCCTTAAACAACATTTACAGTTTTGTTTTGTTGACTTTTTTAGCGCCAAAACTTGAATAAGGTTTAATCCCAGCTGTTTTGTTAGATGATCTTCATCATACTGTACTGTATAATCCGACAGATTTGATTGTACGGCACACTTTACCCACTGTACATATTGATTCTGACAAGGCCATGGCAGCTGATCTGAGGAAGAAGATCTTGCACGCTGAAGAGGTTCACGAGCAGGCCAGCTCCATCCTGAGGGACTTCAGCTGTCAGAGCCGGCAACTCCAGGACGTGATTTCCCAGATGGCTGAACAACTGGACGGCGTCGAGAGCAGACTGTCAGAGCTATCGCAGTCATCTGACCCAGAAAATATGGCCAAGATAAAGGTTAGGCTTTTCCATTTGCACCACTCGTACGTGTTAGCGCCGTACTCATCGCTTGGAAGCACGTTTCGACTCGCTGCGTTGAAATCGGCGAGCATACAGTAACACGTGCTTTACTGTTGCATGGATTTTATGTCAGGTAACATGATGCCAATGATGATGCATCTAGCGAGGTAGTTTATTAGTGGTGGGGAAAAATATATATGCAATTGTTGCTATGGTAACAATATGATTTCTGATGTTTGGTTAAATAAATCAGTGCAAAAAAGACTAGATAATTTTTTTAAGCTTTTGTCTGTAATGTGTTATAATCAGGAATATATTCATAGATTGATTTTATTTTAAAAATAGTAATATTTATAGACCAAAATTAAGGGGTTAAACATTTCATTTGGCTTGTTTTGTTATTTCAGGAGCTCCAGAAGATTCTGAAGCAGGTCGACGATGGTTTGGACGTGACAGCCGAGTCTCTCAGGGTGCTCTGTAGAGCTTACCCGGCTCAGCAGCTAACCGCTCTGGGTGAGAGCATCACCAAGCTGGTCAAGAGGAGTGAAACAGCCGCTCAGAGTTCCGGCCGAATCCTCCGAACTCTGCAGGAAACACTTCTGCATGGTTTCAACGGTAAGGGGATCATGCAAACATCTACACTTGTTGCCACACACATGCACATACACACACACACACGTGTTGTCTTCCACAGACAGTCTGACAGCTCTCGCTGGGAATTGATTAGGCCTTGTTACTAGGACGACAGAGAGGCTCTCTTTTTTTTTTTTTTTTTCATCCAGACCCACCCACACAGACCATCTGCTGTCATAAACACCAGCGTCAATGCTTCCATATATGACTTTGCTCCCTCTTTGTCCCTGTCTCATCCGTGACTCATCCTGTCTCGCTCACAGAGCTCACACAGGAGTTCCACAGTTGGCTGTCGGAGCTGAGGGCGGGTACAGGCGAGCGCTCTGACCACGCCGGAGACGTTCCGGAGGTTTCCGCTCAGCTGCACAGGCTCAAGGTAGCACCATGTTTGAATTATTCCGGAGATTATTCTCAGGTCCAGTTCAATCCGGAAACAATCTTTTGCAATCTCAGAGGCCACGTCAGACTGATTATTTTATGTAACGACATGTTTTCTGCTTATAACACGTTTTTTTTCCCTCCTGAAAAGTTTATAGCTTCTTTAACATCAGTGTTATATGTAATTACTATATTAATGGATAAAATGTCATTCTTGGGAGAAACATTTTAGGATGTACAGATGTTAAGGCCGTAAAATAAATACGTAATTGGTGCTAAAAAGTGTCTCACCGTAGGTGAAAAACTCAACTTTCAGATCGGATCATATAACACCATTTTCCATAATACTTAATGCTTCTTATCTCCCGATCCATGCTTCATTTTTTTTGTAAATACAGTATGCAAACACATTTATATTTTTATCAGATAAAAAGAAACGCATTCGCTAAATTCAGTTTCATGCCCTTTTATGTTTTAGTGTCCGGAACTTTTTTGAATTCAAATCTTTCAACGATCTTAACTGTCATTCAGATGAAACTTGCCGAGTTAGATTTCACATGAACAGACATAAACCTGAAAAAGTGTATTATTCTAAAATGTAAAATTGTTAAGATATTGTAACATGAATTTGACATGGTTACGGACACTACAGATTTTTTACTTTTGAAGCTTTTCCCAAAAATCTATTTGAGCAACAATTTTTACAGGTCATATGTTTCTAGAAGCTTACACCAATTTTAGTATCAATACTCATAAAGAAATTTGAATAATTATAAAAAGTATAAAATATTCTCTGTCAGATGAAACCAAACAGTTTTACCTTGGCTACCGACTTTCTGTAACTCCTCCCTCGTGCTTCAGGTGTCTCTGGAGCGGCTCGGAGAGGGCGAGGAACGCCTGGCTAGACTTCAGGAAGAGGAAGAGAAGCTCCTGAGACACCTGTCTAAATCTGCAGCCGGAGGAGTTCAGGAGCGCCTGGCGTCATGTCAGCTGGCTCTGGATGGATTTACTGCGGCCTGCAGACAGAGAGTGCGGTGTTTAGAGGAGAGCGCCGCCCTACAGGACGGGTGAAGCTCGAATTCAATTTTATTCGCTACGCTGACGTGGACATGCGTTAACTGTGTTACAGATGCACTTACACAACGCCGTGTGATATGGCTAGCTGTTATAATAGGGTAAAGCAGATCTGAAATATTTACATAAAATAAAGCATACAGTATTTATATGCAGTTTAGCATTGAAAAATTTGATCTGATAAAAAAAAAAAAAAATCTCCCTAATTTGTTACCGGTCAATTCCCATCATGCAACAGCTACAAGTTAGGAAGTGCTTTCCCTGAGACAGCCTAATGCATCTTTTCAAACTGCTTCTCATGCAAAGGGGAAAACGCTATCTGCCCTCTTCAACATACATAAGTTCACAGGCACCTCATGATTGGCTAGTGCTGCTGTGATTGACAGGAGAGAAAGGGTAGACCCCTTCCACCCAGAGATCACAAACAACTTTGCTTTCTAGACCTCCGATCACAGATAGTCATGGCATTCATTGGGCATTTGCTTCGCCAATCAGGAGCTCGTTTGGGGAAAGAGAAATATATCCAGGAGATATAAAACAATATATTTACAGACATAACAGATTTCATGATACAGACATTTTGCTTTTCTTGTGTTTTTTTGGCAAAGATGGTGTGGTTGAGGCTTTAGTTGTTTCTCTGCTTATGGTCTGATTAGAGACCTTTACTCCACACATTTATTTTTTAAGTGAATTTAGCAGCAGCCTTTTGGCAAAACCTTAAAAAAAATTATAATTACAAACTGCCTGTTAAAATGTTATTAAAATCTTTTCGTATAAAATGCCTTCAAGCCCAGCGTGTGACTCAGTGACCAGGCTCAGGGGAGATGATTTCATTTTCCTCTGCAAAGCCTAGCAGCTAACTGTGTCACAGAATGCTTCAGATAGCAGTGCGACAGGAGAGTAACCCGTCTACAATAGGGTACACTGCGTAAAGGTTAAAGCATCACTCACAGTTGAGATGTTATAAATCAGCACTCTAGTGCAGCTGTGTGCTCTGGATCTACCCCTGGATCTCTCTGGTCTCACCGTCTCACTAACGTCTTTAGGTTGGAGGTGTGTGTTGATGAGTTGAGAGTCTGGCTGAGGCAGATGGAGGAAAGCCTGCAGAAAGAGGCAGCGCTGTGTGTGGCGAGCCAGCCAGGAGTGCCTGATTGCTCCATCCAGCTGAAGAGAGTGGAGGAAATCCACAAAGAGCTGCTCTCAAGAAGGTTTGTTTTAATCTAGATCATTTGCTTTGGCTCTGATTCTTGTTTTTTTTTATTTTTATATCTAAATCAATTAGTTTATTAAAACAAGTAGTTAATTACCCTTATTCACGTGTGCATTTTTAATAAACAAGCGAAAATTGATCGGAAAATGATTTTAATGTTGTCTGTTTAGCAGTAATTGCCCGATTCCTACTTGTAAATAGTGCTTAAATCACTGACAAATGTATATTTACAAGTTAAATAATTTCTGTATCTGATGTTTATTGATAAATAAACCTTAAACTACAATAGCTGTAAATTCTGACATAAGGTGACCTCGCTGTTTACACTGAATTTGTGTTATTTTGTCAAAAAATATGCAAATGAAGGGCATGCAACACCTGCTAAGCTGTACCATATGTGCGAACAGGAAATGACTGGTTTCTCAAAGATTTCACAATTTTATTAAAAAAAAAAAAAAAAAAAACATAACAGTGTCCTGACTAATGTATTCTGTCAATCTTTAATGTTGGTATTTGTTGTGATAGACTGCATGAGGTACTGTATAAGACTATGTAGGACGTGTTATTAAAACAGTAACATCACTGCTTTATGTTGTTGATTATTTTTCTTGAACAACACATCCTGAAGGTTTTATTTTTTCTTTTTCTGAAAAATCCCCAAACATATAGTTTTAAAAAATGAGTTTAGATCACTTAAATGGAATGAAATTATTTGTAAAAATTTTCTATAACAGTTTTAGTGTCATATGTATACAATGTTTTTGTTTGTTTGTTTTAATTATGACAAAATGGTGAAAACCATGCGAGACAGGTGTATTTGTTTTCTCGTCAACTCATGAATCCTGAATCAGTGTGTTTTGTTCTCAGGCCGTCTCTGGAGCATCTGTATCAGGCCTCTCTTCCCCTGTCTGAGGTGAACAGCGTCCCCGCCGAGCTTCTCTCCTCCCACCAGGCTCTGCTTCAGGAGGCCTGGACCCGAATGCGCCACCTACAGGAGTACCAGGCCTTCGGGGAGGCCCTGAAGGCGGTGGGGGACTGGCTGGAGGAGGTCAAAGGCAGGCTGGAGAATCTGGAGAGCACAGAGGGGAGCAAAGAGGAGGTGGAGGAGAGACTGGAGCGAGTGCAGGTACAGCGTTAGGAGAGTGATAGAGCACACAATTCTCCCTGATAGGACTGGGATCGGGTCAGGATCGAGAGCTGAGGGGGGTTGAGATTGAATTTGAATCAAACTGAAAAGTCAAGATTGAGACGAAAATCAATCAGTTCTGTTCAAGGCTTCATTTATGTTTTTTCCTGATGACTACAATGTTTTCTAGAAGAAATAATTCTTGTTTAACTTTGTGCATTACGTTGTACATTTCTAAAGGGGAGACAACACCAATCGTTTTTTTTTTATTATTATTATTCTAACAAACTATCAGTTGAGATCATATTTAGCATGACCATTGAGACGATATTTCATATCATATTTAGCAAAACCAAGACTGAGACAAGTCTACTGTAAATGCTAATAAACCGATCCAATATAAGTCCACGTACAATT
Source organism: Clariallabes melas (assembly GCA_030014275.1). Taxonomy (NCBI): domain Eukaryota; kingdom Metazoa; phylum Chordata; class Actinopteri; order Siluriformes; family Clariidae; genus Clariallabes; species Clariallabes melas. Next base: position 17,119,491 of record JAQMYI010000020.1, read on the forward strand.
TAAGAATCAGTACCAATTTTTAAGAACTTTCCAGGAAAAAAAAACATCTCTGACACAGTAATAATTATGTCAAGTATGTCACTAAAAACTGACATCACAGGCAAAAGTTCCTCTTTTTAAAAAAAATATATTGAATTGACTCTAGCGTCGCTAAAACTTTAAGTTTTCTGAGATCTTCAGGACAGAGAAGTTTACATTTTCAGGTTCTCAGTGACTGAAAGTAGGCTGATGAGAGGCTGGTGAAAGAATGACTGTTTATAGCTGCTATAGTGTAAGCAAAAACAGGAAATAACTTTTTTCGTGGATGTTCTACAACATTAAATCATTAAATGCAACTATAAATGGATTAAAAATTACAACGTATCACTTCACAGCAAATAATACTTTTTTAAATTTGTTAGCAGTGTTGGGTGTAACGCGTTACAAAGTAACAGAGTAAAAGCGTTAGAGTACTTGGATGACTTTTTTGATGTAACGAGTAATCTAACGCGTTAGGTCCGCCATTTAAGTACTCAGTTATTTAGTTACTTTTTCAAA
>JAQMYI010000020.1:17133150-17138150 GCA_030014275.1 Clariallabes melas
GGGACGGGGGGAGGGGGACAACCCTCGGATTGGGGGGGACATGTCCCCCCCGTCCCCCCCGGGATTTACGCCCCTGGCTGAAACTAATTATCACTAAATACCCTACCATCAGCTGAATCTAATTCTATACATGTAACAGAAAATGTAGATGCAGATTGCACATATATAAATATGCATGCTATTTTTAATAATGTATGTTGCAATCGATTTTGTCAACAAAGCTTTGCGGATGTACAGTATAGGCTTTTACAATAAAATCGTTATAACTTGACCCTGAATTTTAGGCTATTCACTATGATGCTGACCAGGATAGAATTTTGATTTCAATTCAATTTAGATTTACTTTGATTTTATTTCTTTGGTAGGTATAGTACCTTCCATGTATAATTACATTTGTTCAGCATTGTTTTTAATCTTCAACCCACACTCCTGGTAACAGAAACCTTTTTATTGAATGCTGAATTGATCATTTGTTAAGAAGCCTTTAAACCTTTGCTGTTGAATATTTAAACCTATCTTACTGCTAAGAATTGAGGCTAATGAGAATGTCAACTCATATACAATCTGGATCATTGGCTTGAGCAACACTGTAGTGAGAAACTGAATTATAATTTAGAATCTTTGACCTTAAATGAATATTTTACATCTGGACAGTTTTTTCATTTATTTTTTATAGTACAGTATTGCATTTTAACACTGATAGGTTTTGTGTTTAGGAACTCCTGCAACTACTTATAAATGTCCGCTCTGTCTTCTGTTTTTATGAGGTGAAGGCTATAAAGGCTTCCATTAACAGAGAAAAGAGATATTGATCAGAGTCCATTATATTGCACCATAACGCTGTGCTTGAGCATTTCAAGTCTCTTAAAACCTCATGTGCTGTCTGTTTCAGGACACCATCCATCTCAGCTCAGCTCTATGTGCAAACGCAGATAGATTATTTTTTCCCTTCCTGCTTGCTTCTCTATTACAAGCTCTCCTCTTTATTTTCCATAAGATTAGTTTCAGTCTTGCTGCTCTCTATCTGGAGTGGTCAGTCTGATAGAAGAGCTGCAGATGTTCACCATTTTCATCATCTTCACTCTCACTACCCTCACCATCATCAGCATCTTCAACATCCTCCTCAGCCTGAACATCCTCATTACCTCCACCATGGTCACTAGCCTCAAACTCTTCCTTGCCACTGTCGCCCTTGGCTTGCTCATCAGGGACAATCTGATCATTTTGTTTTAGACACTGAAACATTTCTCACATTTCATACACATTTCCATAATTGTCCTTGTGTAAAGCTGCTTTGCGACAATGACCATTCTTAAAATCGCTGTAGAAATAAAATACATTGAATTGGATTAAATCATAATAATCATAATCATCTTTACCATTCTCATTTTGCTCACCATGCTTTTAATTATTTTCATCTTCACCATCCTCATCATCTTCACCATCCTCACCAGCCTCATTATGTGTCTTACTGTTAATATGAAGAGCCTGATTTTTCAATCTAATATTAGAGGAGGCTAATATGGTCCAGAGTTTAAAAGATTTTAAAGTTTTTAGCTAGCATAGTTCTTTAAACACATTTATCACAAACATGACTGGATGGTATAATAAAGATGACAATGTAAATCATACGCTATGGCTTTCACACCACATCTCAACCTTAAGGGCAGATAACACCATAATCAAAACACCAACTGAGGGAAAATCTATAGGATTAAAGGCATTTATCAATTCAGGACAGTTTCAGAACTGTGGGGAACTGTGGGGAATTAGTTGCAATTAAGCAGGTTTGGAGTTTGCAGTGAAACAAAATACAGTTCGTGTATTTTTACACTTCTAAACTAAAGAAACACACTGCACAGCTATTATTATCTGCATTTAAACTCTGATGAAACACCCAATGTTGTGAAACCTATGGTCAAAATTTATACAAGCTTGAATTCCTGACATCCTCCAATCTGAGCCTGGACAAGGTTATTATAGTAACGGTTATGTGATTAATTGGTAGTGATGTTTCAAGGCCATGTTTTATACTGTACACTGCTGTAGACTAAGAAGAAATATGAATAAGGCATGTAAATTTACATGGTGACTGACATGCATCCCCAGCATTTCGTCACACAAAACTGTTTGTGACAGCGCTTTCTGAAAAAAATCCAATGTTTGATGAAAAGTGACGAAAGCTAATATGAAGTTTTTCCTGTTTGATTGAAAAACAGATTGAGTTTCAATGGGGCTTGAAATAGAGCCTGTCAAGCTGTGCATACCTTATTTCACACAAGATGAATCAGCATACTTGTGTGTATGGCTGTGGATTAATATTCTCTATAGAGTGCAATCAAATGACCTGTTTACACAAGCAGACATAAAAAGACACAACAGCGGCTCAGAGAACACGACTCCAGACATAATGAAAATAAAGATAGAGTCACAAAATTCCTCTAAATCAGATCCAGGAAACTGATCCAGTATGTTACACGAATATATATATTTTTAAGGATCCTCAGGTTGGAAGAAGCTACAGGTTCGCTGCTCTTATTATTTTCAGTTGAATTTCAGCACAGTGAGAAAGTGATTCAACTCTGAATTGACCAAATAAAACAATTCTGCAGGGCTGCAGTGTTTGTATCCGTAAACAAAAACAGAAATTAATCAGCAGATGTGCAGCATAAAACTTTTATATAATGATTTTATCATTTTTTTAGCTTTCACGCGGTGTTCACCATGCTCATAGGATTTTCTCATTTTTTCGTGCACTAGAGGATTGTTTTCATTGCCATATTTCTAAATGAAAGAGAAAGTTTTGAGCACTGCACACTCACAATCCAACATAATTTTTTTTTTTTTTTGGTTCATTTAGCTATCTGCAATGTGAAACCGAACCAAATCATCTTGCAAACAAAGCAAAAAGTATCACAATTGTGCTCTGGTTCATACTCCATAAATAAACTAATCAGCTATTGAGCAGCCTTTCCTTTTGTGGAGCAAAAACCACTAAAATACACAGACAGACAGTTCTCCAGGAGCTTAGCATTGATATAAACACATAGTGCTCCTCATCCTGTTCCAAAACAACAATCTGTAAAAAAAAAAATAAATAAAATAATAATAATAATAATAATAATAATAATCGTCTCTCAAGTTAATGAAAAATATCACTTTAAATAGACAAATAAATCTAAAATATTAATAAAGAGCCAAAGAGCCTTATTTAGCCGTTCATGCAGTCAGATGGAGGGTAATTAGGAGGGAACCTTTAAACGTCCTTTGCAGTGATGTTTGTCCCCTGTGGAGTTTGTTGTTGACCTCCATCAGCAAGGAAGAGGAATAATCCTCACTCTATTGCTGAAGCTGTTTATAAGTCAGCCGGTTTGTAGACGTCCCTCAGGGGTGAAGATGAAAATGAGCTTGAGAGCATGAGTTAGATCCTCTCTAGTTTTACATAATCTGGATTAAGAAGCACAAAGACACTTTAGATGTCACAAGAAATACCTAAAATCCTTGCTGATGCGCAGGTCTCTACTTTAAGGACATTAATTTCCTGTTAGAAATTCATTGCGACATCTACACACAGAGCAGTGTATAGTCTATCCTGAGCTTTACTGACCTTTCTGCTGTTTATATTTAGCTTTAGCTTATCTGTGGCTAGACTGTTATATTACCATCTCATGAGGTGAGCACAGTCTGCTCCTATTGGTTTGTCCGTGATTTTGCAGAGACGGCAAACTTTTTAAACAAGTCAGCTGTTTTATTTAAAATACACTCTGGGAAAATATCGGGAAACACGACAAACTGAAATGTGAAGCTTGTCCTGTGTGACATGGAGGAAGAGCAACTGGCAACAATATTCTAGAGATTTTGATTATTTTTTATTATTATTTATTTATTATTTCATTTATTCATATTTTCGCATTTCAAAATTCCTTAAAATCTTAAACAGTGTCTAGCACACAATATTGTAAATGTAATGTATCAGAACTTTGTCATGGTTTGGGTGAATTTTTGTAATTAAGAGTCTGTCCTCCCATCGTATCTCATCTTCATCCTGTATACAGGGTCACGGGGGACCTATCCGAGAAGACCCAGGGTGTTACACACTTCTCCAGGAGCATGTGTATGGTGATGATTAGTACAGAAATCCATGATGGGTTCATAGGTTGTGTAGTCAAAGTTTTTGACAAATCATGAACAACTGTGTAAGTTCAGAGCCAGTTTTTGATGGTTGTGAATGCACGGTTTGTACAGTAGCAGAAAAGTAGGTGTCATATAATATATATATATAATACGCTTTGCCTTATAATGTTCTTACAATGTACATATGACATCATAGTACATCAAGTACATCAGACTTTGTATTTCATGTCTATTTCATTGATGATTACAGCATGTGACGTCACATAGTTGATATATTTTCACATTTCATTTTAATAGCTTTATCTGCCTATAAGTCCTCACACACAGCGTTCATCGCTTCCAACAATGACATGCTGCACTATAGGGCTGATGTTTATACCCTTTCCATCTCCATCTAGAGACAGTTTCCTCTACAGGGTTGGGCAAAGACGAGTAGGATGGGAGGAACTCCAGCACAGGTGTATGAAGGCTTCCCTGATTCGGTTTCAAAGCTAACACTGTCCTAGACATTATTTTATTATACATTCCTCCTAATTTTATTATTCATTCTCACACTCTAAAGCAGCTCATTAAGGTTTATGCATTAGATAGATTTGCTTGTTGTTCACTTCTGCCAGCACTGAGCACTGAGACAAGCGCTTGCAACCGAGTCAAGGTGAAATTCATGGCGCTTAGTTTAACAACCGCACAGCAGATGCTTCTGTGATCGACCGTCCTCACACTCTCTGTTAAACACAAAAGATTAATAATATGAACGTTATATCCCGGGAAGTTTTCTACAATGAAATACACCATTAAAACCCACACTGTATACTCGCAACGCTTCCTGGTGTTTGTAATTACATCACACAGCTTCTGGTTTGTCA
>JAQMYI010000020.1:17143150-17156664 GCA_030014275.1 Clariallabes melas
CAGGTCCCAGGGGCCACTTTATGAACCCGCCAAAATGGCCGAGGACATGCCAGAGTGGTCTGTTTTATAGCCTCAATTAGAAGCTGAAAAGCCACGAGGACGCCGGTCGGCGGCGGGCGCGCAGGAATGATGTACGACTGCGCGCTGAAACACGCGTTAGGTTTAAACGGGATAACGAGTCGGAGGCGTGAAGAGATCGATGCGCTTGACGGAGAGACGCTTTCCGCTCCTTTTTATTTATTCATCATTGAGTCCGTTTTTTTAAATGTAGAACAATGTTTCTGCGTGGCCGAGTCCACTCTGCTCTCAATATGGCAGGAATTGTTTCACGCCATATGATTTGAAGCGAGAGAACGTGGCAAGGCCGTACAAGTGCATGCGCATCACAGATGGTGCTGAGACAGGGGGTCGAGGAGGGGGGTCGCGCGCTGTCAGTGTATGGACGTGACCGCTCGGACTTCGGACCGCTCGCGCCTATCCGGGTCGTCTGAGTGACGTCTCGTTCGTCGTGCTCCGCAGGAGTTCCTGAGCGACAGCGAGCAAGGCCAGACCAGATTAAACACCGTGCTGTCCCACGGGGATCGTCTCGTCGCCGTGGTGTCCGCTGACAGAGTGGAGGCGGTCAGGGCCAAAGCCAACGCCGCCAGGGACGACTGGAGGAACCTGATGGACAACCTGAAGCAGAGAGAGACCGTCTTACAGGTACAACTCGGACAAGACAATTTAATAGAAATCATGCAAGAATGACTACGTAATGTGTATTTTTAGATAAAATACTGGTTTTAAAAATATTGGCACCCTTAGGGCTCCTCTTATGGAATACTTTCTTAGAGAAAGTGGAACTGTCTATGCACAATTTTTTGAGCTCTGGCCATTTTAGTGTATAGCCCTAAAGTTTGTGGACCAAGACGGCCATTTTGTTCAGATTTGTACAAATATTTCCGGTTGTTATCTTATTAAGATGGTGGTGTCTTAACCCTTTCAAGCTGTTCAAGAAACCCTTAGTTGATGCTCTTTATAAGACAGAATCAAAACCAGGAAGTACAACAACAAAAAAACATGGAACATGGAGGATTTAACGTGCTTTTTACGGTGAACCCGCTGAAAAACGAATTAACACTGAACAGGTGACACAGCAGTGACGGCTCACAAGCAGAAGACGAAAACGTGAACCTTTAAACGAAACCACATGACGGCTAGACGCGGAAACATGAAATATTGGTGGCACAAATTTATAAACATAATGAAGATTCATGATGTATAACGTTAAGGCTGTAATCGCAATACATTTGCAGTAATATGTGACATCTGTGTTGCTCTTTGTTTTTATAATTGAAAGCATCATCAGGATGTTTCCTCTGGCATGGCTGCAGGGTGGAAATGTTTTAGCGTGTAAGCACAATTTTAATGAAAGCACATTACCCAAAGCTACAGCAACAAAGAGGGGTGTGTGTGTGTGTGTGTGTGTGCGCGCAGAGTCTTCAATGTCAGATGCAGGAGTTCGAGGCGAGTGTGGAGCCTCTTCAGGACTGGATCAGCAGAACAGAGATGAGTGTACAGGAGAGCAGCGCTCGTCTTCACGACCTCCCCGCTAAGAGACTGGAGCTGAGCAAACTGCAGGTACAGATCATTAGTTACACCAGAGTAACACATCCTCTCTGTCTGTTCTCCTCTCCTGAAGGACACTCACTCAGACATCAGGACGTCCACTGATTCACTCTCTACCTGCCTACCTGTCGATCCTAAACTAACTACCTACAGTACCTGTCTACATTAAACTATCTATCTACCTACACTCTGCCTCTGCCTACCGACTTTTTGTAAACTACCTACCTACCTGCTTGCCTACCTCCCTACCTACACTAAACTACCCACCTATCTATCAACATTAAACTACCTACATCATTTTTTAGATTTTTTCTCTACCTACGTAACAGCATACAATAAATAGCTACTTAACCAAAACTAAATCACCTACTTGTTATCTCTACCTACCTACCTATCTACATTAAAATACTTACCTAACTAACTACACTTAACTACCTACCTACATTATACTACCTACCTAAATTCATATCCATCTACCAACGTACAATAAACTAGCTATTTATCTACACTAAACCACCTACCTGTTATCTCTACCTACCTACCTATACTAAACTACCTACCTACCTACAGTAAACTACCTACAGTATCTACCTAAACTATACTACCTACCTAAATACCTATCTATCTACCAACGTACAATAAACTAGCTATTTACCAACACTAAACCACTTACCTGTTATCTCTACCTACCTACCCACCTATACTAAACTACCTACCTACACTAAACTATCTATCTACCTACACTATACTACCTACTGTACATAAATACTCATAGTAAACTACCTACCAACATACAATAAACTACCTGCCTACAGTATCTACAAACTAACTGCATTCCTATCTCTAACTACCTACATAAACTAAACTGCCTACCCTAAACTACCTTCCTACCTACCAATGTACAATAAACTAGCTATTTACCTACTGTACACTAAACCACCTACCTGTTATTGCAACCAATCTACCCAACAACAAACTACCTACCTACTGTACCTATCTACACTATAATATCTACCTAAATACCTCTAGTAAATTATTTACCAATGTACAATAAACTACCGACCTATTTCTTCCCACCTACTTACTAAACTTGCTCCACCCCATCTTCTCTCCCTAACTACCTCTACCTACTTTTCTACCCATCACCCTACCTGTCCAACTCTACCTCATGACCTACAATTATATGCAGACATGCAGGTACGTACCCACTGTACCTTTGCCTCCCTGTACTTACCACCACTACCTACCTTCCTCTACTCCCTTACCTTGTCTAAGGAAGTAGCTGAAAAGTTACTGTGGTGAGTTTCTGTCTACCATTTCTGCCTGGGTCTGTTTCTCTCTTCTGTTAAAAGTCAATATTTTCCCACTGACTTTTAACTTGACTGCTCAGAGCAAAGTCCGCTTAAGAAAGTATAATAATAATAATTATAATAATAATATTGTTATTAAATTTACCTTGATTTTGTAAAGCTGTTTTGCGACAATGTCAACTGTTAAAAGCGCCATACAAATAAAACTAAATTGGAAATTGAAACATCTTAACGAGGTTCGTTAAAATAAATAAACTAATCGACAGGGATGCTAACTTTGGAGCCTGCTAATAAAGAGAACTCCTAGCTGAGAATGTTCATAAACAGAGGGGATGCTAACTTTTACACTGTACTGTATAGTTTAGCAATCAGGGCATCCATTTGGACGTTGTACTGTATGTGTTACTGCAGGAACAGGAGGGGGAACATCTACAGTAAGTTTTCATTTAGCAGTTACTGTTGAAAAAGGGAGCTGTGAAAACGTTAAAAACGTGCAGCGTACAGTACATCTAATGAAACGATGACTTTAAATGAACCGAGACAGACCTGGGGTTTAACGGGATTTACATTCTGTTTGAACAGTTTAATAAAGTTCCCTCGCTGAAGGAGATAATAAAAATCTCAGTGCTGATTCTGCTGAGTCAGGCGTTTAACACGGCAAAGAATTAGACTCGGATTTAATTAACTGCAGTTTCCGAGAGCTTTGTCTCCATCAGACCTCAAAAGACCCACGATAGAGGGGGATTCTCACCTACATGACAGACGGATAAATGCTTTAGGATTATATTTTGTTCCGTAGTCTTGGTAGGCATTTTAACTTCGTCTTTTGTTCCTTTCGCTTTCAATCTCTTGATGCATCTAAATAAGCAGTACTTTCTGTACTCCGTACAGTACTTTTCTCCTGCTGTAGTTTCTCTTTCCTTTTATTGCTTGTGTTAGATTTTTACATCAAAGATTCCGTGCCAAAGTAAAATGTCAAATCCAGCATCTGGGTAGTATTATTATTTTTTTATAATGAATATGCTGAAGACACAGCACACTGTAAAGCAAAACGTTATCTCTTCCATTTCACATTTCATCTCTTAAACTACATATGTCTAATATTTTTTCTGCAATCTTCTTGTCTCTTCCCATGTTCTGTCCATGCCCTGCTCTTCAGTCGGTGTTGGAGGAGATGGGCTCCATGGAGTCCGAGCTGGGAGTGCTGAGAGAGAGAGCTCACAGCCTGTGGGAAGGTCAGGTGGCTGGGAAAGGCTTCGTGCACCGGGTCTGTCAGCTTGCTGCGCGCTACCTGGCCCTGAGCAACCGCACTAAGGTAATGAGTTTAACTCGTACACACACACACGATGATGATGATGATGATGATGATGATGATACTAACACATGCCTGTAGGCTTGCGCTCTGCGCTCATTCACTCTGTTCATAATTGAGTTAAGTTTTGGAAGTCAATACAGAAATTTAATCTCAAAGCTAATTCCACACAGTTTAGACAGCGTACAGTATCTTGGTTACAAGGGTAAATATACGCATAACCTTTTAAAATTAAGTCACCAGCTCTGAATGTGTCCTTCTGTTTTTGCCAAAAAACTATTGTTAACTCTTTTCCCCCTTTGCTTTCCGTTCTACCTTTCATGTTCAGATTTATAAAAGAAATACATGCATAAAAGAAACGTAAAACCTGGTGGAAGAGTAAAATACAGCACTACAGCCCTCTTTGGTCCAGAATTAAAAGCACTAATATGCATTTACATTAAACGCAGTCTCAGCTTTAAACTGTCTATCCTGTCTTTTAGACAATTTTCTGGCCACAAGATTTAGAATCCTCACGGTTTGCAATCTTACTGTCTTTCTCTCTCTTTCTATCTGGGAAAGCAGGAAAATAATCTTTTGTACACTACTCTATGAGAAATCCATGTCCCATAGCAAACAGTAACATTCTGTGAGAATAGAAAGTTCTTGGGCATACAGTATTAATTGATTAAAACCGAAAGCTGGAGGCTTTTTTGCTCTGCTAGTGTGTGTTGTGTGTGTGTGGGGTTTGTTAAGCGATGCATGAGGGTATTGTACATCAGAGCAAAAACATTATTGTACATCAGAGCAAAAACATTATTGTACATCAGAGCAAAGTTTCTTGAATCTTACTATTAATCCACACTATTATGACTTTGTTCTCCAAAGAGCAGGTGTTTTTTACGGTATGGGAGATTACTGATTTGTAGAGCATACCGAAGTTTATGGAATACTGAAGTTACAGGAATAATTTGAATATTGAACTGAATTATTATTCACTATTAAGGATTTTTACATGTATGGAAATATTAAAGTTTATTAGCTTTTACTGTTTAGGTAATACTGTAGTGTACTGTAAATAAACCTGAAATGTAAGAAATGATAAACTGCAAGTGCATGGAATACTTAGATATACGGAATACTCAAGCATATAGTATACTGAAGCATATAAAATATTTAAAAGTAGAGGATATTAAAGGTTACAGAATGCAATACTGTGGTTTTGAATTTTATGGAAGTGTAGGGAATTCCAGAGGTGTGGGGACTACCACTGAAGAATAGGGAATACCAAAGTGTGTGGAATACTAAAGAGGCTGGATCATTTGATCATGAGGAATACCTGAGGTGTGGAAAAAGCTAAAGTTGAAGAAATACCTTAAATGTAGGGAATACTGAAATGTAAGAAATATTGGAGCTGCAGGGAATACTAAAATGTATGGAATAACCGGAGGATTAAGAACTGAAGTGGTGGGTATACTGGAGTGTAGGGAATATTGAAGTGTGGGGAATAGTGATAGGGACTAACTGAAGTGGAGGGAATGCTGAAATGTAGGAAATTATTGAAGTGTGGAGTGTAGGGAATACTGGAGTGTAGGCAATAACTGAAGTGTAGCAAATGAGTGAAATCTAGGAGAAAACACGAAGTGTGGTGACTAACTGTAGTGTTGAGAATAACCCAAGGGTTGTGCATACCGTAATGTGGGAAATAATGGAGCATAAGGAATAACCAAAGTTAAGGAAATAAACAAAATAACTAACATAGGGGAATACTGAGATGTACAGTAGGGAATAATTCAAGAGGATAAGTGAAGTGTGGGGAATACTGGAGTGCGGGAAGTAATTGAAGTGTAGGAAATAGCTGAAGTGTGAGAAATACCAAAGTACAGTATGGGCAATAGTGAAGTGTAGAAAATTACTGCATTGTAGGCATTCGTGAAGCATTGGGAATACTGAAATGTAGGAAAATTACTGCAGTGTAGGGAATCATGAAGCGTGGAGAAAAACTAAAGTGTGGGCAGTACTGAATCTTGGGGAATGCCAAAGCATGTAGTAAAATACTGGAAAGTAGGGAATACTGAAGCATGGGGAATACCAAAGTGTAGGGAATGGTGAAGTGTGGGGAATCCTGAAGTGTAGGAAATACTGCAGTTTGAAGAGCACAAGAATGTTCAGGGTGCTTAGAAGCATTATATTTGTTTGTTTGTTTTATTTAAAATTCATTTGATTTGGGAATGCCTTAAAATCCATTTGGAATAAGTATAAGGCTATAATGTAAGAGAAACATCTTTTTTTTTGGCTGGCTGTTGTTGGAGATGCTGTCCAGTAAAGCGTGAATATAATTTCATGGAGAATATCAAGGTGCTGCTGCTGCTGCTGCTGCAGAACACAGTTGACCTTTACGCCTGTGTTTGTTGGTTTGTTCTCTGTGTTCTCATTATCACCCCGTGTGATTTATTACACTCTCATCAACAGAAAGCACTTTAGGCAGAAAGTCTGAACCGGTCCACGCTCATGAAGCTGTGCTTGATTTCTAACATTGTTTTCTAATTATTTTCTAAAGCTGGACTCTTGGGAACACAGTCGCTGGTTCGTTGGAAAGCCGATGGCCACTGCAATGAAATCTTTCTAATTCAGTTTGCTGATTCTGTATTTTGCGAGCTGCTGTTACAGTTGGACTCCAGATGCAGTGAAAAAGCCAGCAAGGATCCTGAGTGAATACATTCCCGTCCATTTTTTTTAGCAAGCGAGACATGGGATCTTTTAATTAATCAAGGCAGAAAGTTTTCCTCTATGGAAGTTTTTTTTTTTACTCCATGGCAACTTGATTAGCATTTTTAATGCTTCAACATCTGGAAATTCATGTCATGTTGGGGTTCCATCACTGCCTATTAAGATTTTAGTGTAAATCACAGTGTGTATCACAGCATGTGTCACCTCCTACAGCGTTTTGATATAAACAACAATTGTACCAATTGATGTTTCATTTTTATTACACCATTCAATACAGTTTACTGTTTTACTGGAGTGGTGGGGTGTGTGTGTGTGGTTGTGGGGGGGCGGGTGACGGGGGGAGTCCCAGGAGCCTAATGAATACTGTGGGGGAATACTGAACTGTATGAATTACTGAAATTAAAAGAATTCTGAATTATATAGAATGTGAGGAATAGTGAGGTATACTGAATTCTGTAAGGGGAAAATAATTGTTCCACATTAAAATAAGTCTCTAGTGTTCAGAGTACTGGAGTGTATGGAATACTGGAATAAAACGAATACTGAAGCAGATAGAATACTGAGATGAAGGGAATACTGAGGTAAAGGGAATACTAAAGTGAAGGCAATACTGAGGTGAAGGGAATGCAGAAGTAAAGGGAATGCGGATTTAAAGGGAATGCTGAGGTGAAGGGAATACCGATGTGAAGAGAATGTCGTGATGAAGGGAATACTGAGGTGAAGGGAATGCTGGGGTCAAGGGAATACTAGAATGAAGGGAATACTGAGGGGAAGGGAATGCCAAGGTATAGGGAATACCGAGGTGAAGGAAATACCGAGTTGAAGGAAGTTCCGAGGTGAAGGGAATTCTGAGGTGAAGAAAATGCTGAGGTGAAGGGAATACTTAAGCGAAGGGAAAACTTAGGTGAAGGTAATGCCGAGGTGAAGGGAATACTGAGGTGAAGGGAATGCTGAGGTCAAGGGAATTCTGAAGTGAAGGTAAAGGGAATACTAAAATGAAGGGTATACTGAGGGGAAGGGAATGCAGAGGTAAAGGGAATGCGGATTTAAAGGGAATGCTGAAGTGAAAGGAACACTGAGGTAAAGGGAATATCAATGTGAAGAGAAAGTCGTGATGAAGGGAATACTGAGGTGAAGGGAATGCTGGGGTCAAGGGAATACTAGAATGAAGGGAATACTGAGGTGAAGGTAATGCCGAGGTATAGGGAATACCGAGGTGAAGGAAATACCGAGTTGAAGGAAGTTCTGAGGTGAAGGGAATACTTAGGCGAAGGGAAAACTTAGGTGAAGGTAATGCCGAGGTGAAGGGAATACTGAGGTGAAGGGAATGCTGAAGTGAAGGGAATTCTGAGGTCAAGGGAATTCTGAAGTGAAGGTAAAGGGAATACTAAAATGAAGGGAATACTGAGGGGAAGGGAATGCAGAGGTAAAGGGAATGCTGAGGTGAAGGGAATACTGAGGTGAAGAGAATGTCATGATGAAGGGAATACTGAGGTGAAGGGAATGCTGGGGTCGAGGGAATACTAGAATGAAGGGAATACTGAGGGGAAGGGAATACTGAGGTGAAGGTGATGCCGAGGTATACTGTAGGGAATACCGAGGTGAAGGAAATACTGAGTTGAAGGAAGTTCTGAGGTGAAGAGAATTCTGAGGTGAAGAAAATGCTGAGGTGAAGGGTATACTTAGGCGAAGGGAAAACTTAGGTGAAGGTAATGCCGAGGTGAAGGGAATACTGAGGTGAAGGGAATGCTGAGGTCAAGGTCATTCTGAAGTGAAGGTAAAGGGAATACTAAAATGAAGGGAATACTGAGGGGAAGGGAATACTGAGGTGAAGGTAATGCCGAGGTATAGGGAATACCGAGTTGAAGGAAGTTCTGAGGTGAAGGGAATTCTGAGGTGAAGAAAATGCTAAGGTAAAGGGAATGCTGAGGCGAAGGGAAAACTTAGGTGAAGGTAATGCCGAGGTGAAGGGAATACTGATGTGAACGGAACGTGGATGTGAACGGAATGCTGAGATCAGGGGAATACCGAGGTGAAGGCAATGCTGATGTGAAGGGAATGTTGAATTGAAGGGAAAATTTGAGTAAAGGGAATTCTGAAGTGAAGGCATTACGGGGGTGAAGGGAATAATGAAATCAACAGAATACTGAAGGCTACAGAAAATTGGGGTATTGGAGTGGAGTAAACGACTGCAGTGTAGGGAATACTGAAGCATAAAGAATGTTTAAGCATTTGAAATACTGAATCAAGGGTGTGTGGAATACTAAAGTTTAGGAGACACTGAAGTATAAGGAATACAGAGATGTGTGGAATATTGAATTGTATTGCACACTGAAGTGGAGAGATCAGTGATGTGTATCACTTGCTGAAACTCAGGGAATAATGAATTGTATGAAACAATGTAGTGTACAGAATACTGAATTGTAGGGAACGCTGAATGTGCTCAAAATCTTAAAAGTGTGAAATAACAAACTGAAGAAAAGAATCCTAAAGAATTAAATACTACTATAGTCAAGGAAACACAGAAAAGTATGGAACACTAGCGTATGGAATTTGGAATATTGAATACTTATGCACATAGATATGCACTTGCACTTGCATTTGTCTTGTCTTATATTTTATTCCGTCTTGTCAATAAGCTGAAAAATAATACGTATTTCTTTCCTGCCCCCCCACAGGAGAAGGTCTCCCGAGTGGAGCGCGTGGTAGGGGAGCACCAGCTCTTCTCGCAGGGCTTACAGGAACTTCAGAGCTGGGTTTCAGAAGCCCAGGAGATCCTGGAGACCTGCCGAACTCCCACCGCTGACAAGAGTGTGCTGCTTACCAGGATGAGCCAGCTCGAGGTACTGCTGCTCTTCATACACTTTCCATGCTCTGTAAAAAATTCTGATTCTGGTTAAGGAGTTTAGCTCTGTGTGTAGGTCGTAATGTTACTTATCAGCTTAGTGATGTTACATATTCATATATGCATGCATTTTTAATAAGGGCAAGATAAAATATGCAAAGATTTCTTCATCCCTTAGGGAAAAGAAACTGTATTAACGTTCCTGATAATAAAGTGTAACGTACAGGTTACGTCTGGAGACGTCTTATTACTGCGAGTGTAACAGTACTCATGTTGTTGCTGGTTCAGGAGCTGCTGGCGGCACGTCAGGAGCGAGAGATCCAGCTGAAGATGCTCATCACCAGAGGAGAAGCGGTGCAGAGGAACACCTCCGCCGAGGGCGTGCCCGTTGTCCGCAAACAGATCCAGGACCTCAAAGACTCCTGGGACTCGCTTCTCTCCGCCTCTATTCAGTGCAAAAGGTCTGGAGTTTATCAGCTTTTTATATTCTTTACATCCCTTTACAGATTGCTTTGAGTCTTCAATGCTGATTGGTCAGGAGGTCATGCACTCTTTTTGATATGTCACTGTTGCCATAGTAACATCTTACAGGGAGACAGCATTACATTATTATATTTGTGTTTTTTATTATTGGTGCTGTATTCCTTTCCCTATATTTTAACCCCCCGGGAGTCTACAAACCTGCCAGTGGGATCACTTGCATTTTTTCCTGATAACAGCGAAAAAAAAAGGTTAAATAAATGCTCTGTCCTTTTTGATTGTACACATAAGTGTAGTACATCACTTGAATCTGTAACTACTTTAATTTGTGTTGCGAATTCTTGACACACAGACATGAGAAATATATATATATAGAGAGAGAGAGAGCTTGAAGTGTCTGAACCAAGTCTAATCGAAAACAGCTATTCTCAGTTTGTCTAATCCGTATGAAACGCATTCTGTATTCTTTATACCCTCGCTCTCCAAACAATACAAAAGAATTGCTCCTACAGATAGCGTGAAAATTCGGTTTCCTCTTGCTGCATTAAACGGGGCTCTTCAAGTCCGTGCATGCGTGTTTCTGAGTCGCAGGTGAGAGTGTGTGTGTTTATTTTTCTCCCTGCGTGTGTTGCATTCACAGCCAGTTGGAAGGGGCTTTGTCTCACTGGACCAGCTATCAGGAGGACGTGAGCCAGTTCGAGGGCTGGCTGGAACGAGTGGAGGAGAGTCTGGGGAGCTCGGATAAACACTACACCGAGATGAGGGAGAAGACGGCGAATTTACGCCAGGCCAAGGTGTGTGCAGTGTCTCGCGCCGTAATCCGTGAAAAACGTATTCCTATAATATATAGCATGTCCTATAATAATATCAAATATTCATACCGCAGTGACGCTGAATTCTCATCTCTGAACGGTCTGAAGGTGTTGGTACATTTCCAATCAGTAGCAGAGATTGTAAATATACAGTATATTAACATGTTATTGTTTCCATAGTTACGACTAATTCAAAGAGACTTGTTCACTGCATGTGATCCTCATGAATCTTATTGGTTTACTGATCAGAAGGTCTGGGGTTCGAGCCCCAAGATTTGTTTATTGAAGGAGTCTCCAGTGTCGGTGGTTTTTCCGTCATGTGAAAGTCGCAAAGCTGTGTTGTTTTTTTTGTTTCTATCAAAACAGAAAAAAAAGACCGTTAAACATATAATGTCTGATTATAGTGTACTGTATATAAATGGTGGTATCAGTTGCTCTGGTATAAAAGGAATAAAACACTTCCAGGCGTGGCGTTATAGAAAACAGTCTTACTTCCAGGTGGTACTGCCTGGTCCGCCTCATATCCCACCCCTTTGTTGATCCTTTTCCTAAAACAGCATGACACAGTGAGAGTTGTATTTCCCAGATAAAGTATCGTATGTAAAAGGGTTTGGCTTAAACACTCAGATTATTGATGATAATGTTGATATTTATTTTCCTTTTTTTTTTTTCCTCCAGCTGCTTTACGAGGAAGTGTTGAGTCACTCGAGCCTGTTGGAGACCATCGCGACCAAGGGCTCCAACATTCTCGAGCACCCGGCCACTCAGCAGGAGGTCCACGAGCTCAGCGAGCAATACGAAGCCATCAAGGACAAAGCCAAGGTATGTCTAGGAAACAAACCGAGGACGTGAATCAGCCCGCGCTTTGGAGTACGACGTGTTTTTCTGCACCGTTTCAGGCTGCTGTCAGGAAGGCGGAAGAGCTTGTCCTGGTCCATCAGGAGTACCAGCGAGGTCTGCACATGTTTGAGGACTGGCTGGAACAGGAGCAGAGCAACCTGGGACTGCTTTCACCCCTGGATGGAGATGTGCACACACTCGAGAAAACCCTGGCAGAACTACACGTGAGTGGTGTTTTTTTTTCCGTCCCTCTCCGCTTGTCTTCTTAGCTTCTCATCAACATCTTTTTTTTTCCCCCTCCACAGATGCTCCAGTCACGTTGCTCCGAGGGCCACGGCTTGCTAAAGTCAGCTCTGTCGAGCCGGGAGCGGGTGATCCCATGGGGCGTCCCTCAGATCGAGGACAGGGCGTTGGAGACGGCGCAGAGAGAGTGGCAGGCGTATCAGGACAGGCTGGAGAACACGCGAGCTGGCCTGGAGCAGACGCTCGTCAGGCTGCAGCAGCTGGAGGGACGATTCCAGAGCCTGGACCAGTGGCTGGTAGACATCGAGCTCAAGGTCGAGCTGAGGAGCCACAGACGCTCTGATTGTGCCGCGAAAGAGCTCCAGCTCCAGCAGCTGATGGTGAGGAGGGGAGAGAAACATGCTTATGGGCTTATCTCTGCTACCCCATTCCAAAAATATTTTTTTTCCTTAATACACGTCTAATGAAAGGATGAAACAGGAGTTTATTCCTTAATATTTGTCAAACTATAAATATATAAACTAAGGGTGCCAAAATTTAATACAGCACCTGACCTAAAAAAAAAAAGGCTAGGAGAAACACCAGACTGCTGGAAGCCGGTACGAGTATGAGTGTTCCTGCTGAACACCCGGCAGAGGAACACCGAGGATTTAAATAGACAGACTAATGAGGGGGAACCAGCAACAGGTGAGAATAATTAACTACCATGGCAACGGGCTCAGGAGAACAGGAAGCAGCGACCTCATAAGGCACGTGAAGGAGAAAAATGGGCAGAAGGCGCGCAGATTATGAAGAGTAAACAACAATCAGGCCAGACGTGTGGACGCTGTAGCGTCTGCATCAGCTCCCAGTGCAGACGTGCACCAACGCTAACACCTTCCTCTTCTCTTCATTCTTGCTCTTTCTTTTAAAAATGCGGTAGATTTATAGTTTCCATAATTTTTTTATTCTCTTAAATAAATAAATAAATGCATAAATAAATAAAGGTTAGGTTAGGTTTATCGTCATTCAACATGTTAAACATGAAAGAACGAAATTCGTCTCAGAGATAATAATAAAAGCATCCTCATAGAAAGCTGTATGTACATCATATAGGACAATTAAACCTACAGTAGGCATATATTAATAAATAATAATAAGTAAATAATACACAGCATGTTTAGAAAATTATGTCCCTAATTACTTTGTCATTTGAGTGCAGATTTATTTAACTTGAGGTGAGTTCTTGGGTTCATTATCCTCACTGTAATAATAATAATAATAATAATAATGTAAAAGTATACAGTGGAACCTCGGATTACGAGCATAATTCGTTCCGGAAGCGGGCTCGTATTCCAAAACACTCGTAAACCAAA
>JAQMYI010000020.1:17156764-17185522 GCA_030014275.1 Clariallabes melas
AAAATGTATTAAAAATCTTTGCTCGTCTTGCGGAACACTCGCAAACCGCGTTACTCGTAATCCGAGGTTCCACTGTATAGTAAAGACGTAAATATTACAGTATATAGTAAAGTATTTACTGTACAGTACTTAGAGGTATAATTATCTGAAATAATCTATAAAATAACTATAATCTATCTCTCTTTATGTGCCTTTCTGTCCGTTTTCCTTTTTATCTTTTTTACCTGTTTATTTATTTCTCTCTGTCTTTTTTTTCTCCATATTTATTTCCCTTTTTCACATTTTCTCGCATTCTTTTTTTTGTCATCCTTGTTTTGCTGTCTATTTGTCTTTTCATGTCGGTCTCTTTTTTTCATTTTTCTTTCTCTTTTTTCCTCGGTCTTACTGTCTTTCTCCATCCTGCTGTCTTTGTTTTTCCTTCTCTTTCTGTCTTTTTCTCTATGTACTTCATCTCACTTTGTTTCTCTGTTTCTCTCTTTTTTCCCTGCATGTCTGTCTGCATGTCTGTCTGTCTGTCTGTCCCTCAGCGGTGGCAGGTGGAGGCGGTACAGAAGCAGTGTGAGATGGAGACTCTGAGTGCTTTAGCTCAGCAGGTTGTTGAAGACGCCCACGTCAGCGCCCGGGTCAGTGCCCGGGTCACTCAGCTCACCACACGCTACCACGCCCTCCTCCTGCGCACACAGGTCAGGAGAAACAACACTCAATCCGGAGATAAGAAATAAGATGTTTTCAGGCTCTTCGTGTTCGAGCTACAAAGTAGGGGAAAAACAACACACACCTTCATATTTGTCTCATTAAAAACCTACTGTAGCCTTATAGATTAAACAAGTTATGGGTGTCAGTATGTCGGTTGCGGCCATGTTGCTTCAGGGTAACTTTGTTGAGCTCAAGGTTCAAAGTGTTGTCATGAAGTCATGACCTTTAATTGGAGCGCAGCGTGTTCTTCTGTCCTTGTGTTTTCCACAACCGGAAAAATGTAAAGTTATGTCAGAAATATAAAGAATAATGTTTTTAGGAGAATTGACTGTAGTCTGTATTATACATTAACACACACACACACACACACACACACACACACACACACACACACACACACACAGGTTTCCTCGATTTTCAGCTGTTAATGCATACAAATGCTTGCACCTATTTTGAGATACTTTTGACGGAGACAGTTCTGAGAACAGTTTATAATCAGAGAATTCATTCAATCTAATAAGCCTTGATTCTCAAACTGTTCTCAGAACTGTGACTTTGTGACTTCTGCTTCTAGAATTTGGTCCAAATTGCGTCAACACTGAGGAAGTTTGAAGAATTTCAATTTATCAAGAATTAACGAAGTAACAACCCCAACTTTATGTGCATGTCCAATGCAATATAAACCATGTATGGTATTATATGAGGGGCGTTCGAGTCAAAGCTGGACTTTTTTGTCCCGGATTGATTTGAACGTCCCACTTAATAACATTGCAATACTCTTAACGTCCTTTGATGCTCACCGTAAGTCTTATTTTTACACCAAACCACCAATTTTTTTTTCATTACAAATAGCGGTAATGGTTGTTGATTGTTTTCCTTTAACGGCACAACACGGAGTGTATTATTTTTCAGATTATCTGATTAAATGCGCCTGCACCTACACAGTATATGTGTCCTTTACAGAATTAAGACTGGGTGAGAGTGTAAACCTGAGCGAGTACTAAAAGTGTATAAAGAAATAATAGACTTATAGATCAGTCGAAAACATCAAAATCTCAGCCTGTGTGAGTCCTACTGTACTAATGACCGACTAACCGCTGCTCCTGCTGCCAGCACACGGTGATGAGCGTCGTTCCTCATCTGTCTAAACCCTGGAAATTGTCCAGGTTGTAAGAAACAGGCCCCTCTGTCACCCCCCCACCCCCCTCGCCTTATTTTTGTGTAGCTCTGAAAAAAAAAAGGAAAGCAAAATCATCGTACAAGTCATAAGCTTGTAATTAAACAATAAAGGAGGTGTTCTTTTACTTCTGCTGCCGTAGCAACAGCGGAATTGATTTTCTTTATTATACCTGCGCTAATGCGTGTACACCCCCCCCCCCCCTCCCGCCCCCGCCCCTCCCTTTCTCGGTAACACACTCGCTCCTACACCCCTTCCAGCCACCTTGCGCGTTAGAGGTGTGTGTAATTATTCAGCGAGAAACGACAGGCTGCCACATGCGCTGTAGTCGAGAGCTGCTGATAGGTGTGTGTGTGTGTGTGTGTGTGCATGCGCGTGCTTAATTGGAGTCGAGAGCCAGGGCATCTGGATTTCACTGTGCAAGCGCTTTATGAGACATGACAAGAAAGTAAAAAATGAAAACGTCAAAAAGCACGAATTTCCCTCAAGAAGCTTGAGAGACCCTGCACTCACCAAAACTCGGGAAAATCAGCGTCTGGAACGTCTCAGGTGTAAAACATGCATGTCTAGGGGAAACAAAAATCTGTTTGTTGGTTGTTTATTGAATTTTTTCCTTTGAAATCAATCAGAGCGAAAAAAACAAACGCTGGGACCAGTGCTTTATAAATAACCATGAGAGTGTAATAAAGTCGTAACTCGTGGTGAAACGCTCTTGTACCTAGCGTTAAATGCTCGGCTTTTACGCAGGAGACGATCCGTCAGCTCCAGGAGGAACTCAGGAGCGTGGGCGAGGCTCAGGACGCTCTCAGGACCTTCTCCGACTGGCTGAGCGCGACCACGGCGGGTTTTAAAGCAGCCGGCGAGAGCGAGCAGGCCCCGGACAGGACGTCTCTGGAGAAAAAGATGAAAAGGCTGGAGGTACGGTGCAGGGAATACAAACACACGCACACACACACACAAACACGCACACAAACACACACATGAGAGCAGCCTACAGTGCTGAGATAAATGGACTGTCAGAGAGTTAATAGCTGCTGTATTCCAGAGCAGTTTGTCATTGATTTAATTCTCCTCTTATATGAAATGACTTTGGCGAGGACAGAAAACGCACAAGAATCCATCATCGTCAGAGATCGTCTGTTTCAAACGGCTGATAATGAAGCTAATTGCATTGCCGTTCCAATACTTTTGAAGCAGCCGCTTTAGGGAGGGGGGGAAAAAACGCACGGGCTGCACCAAAATCACACAAGTTGTATGTTTTATTTATTTATTTACTTATTTTTATTATATTAACTCGAGAGGCTCACGTGTGCGAGTGTGTGTAAGAGAGAGAGAGAAATTCCCAGGAGATCAGCAGGTTATAAATGAAGTCGTCAAAAACGAGCACCAACATCCCACGGCCAAGGTTAAAGTGGCCGAGATACGATGCGTTCTGGTGTTAGATGTGAAGCTCTTCCTCTGTGTTGGTGTGTCGAGCTGCTGCCACGTGATTGGCTGATTAGATACCTGCATAAGTGACCAGGTGGACAGGTGTTCCTAATAAAGTGGACACTGTATATTCTACACTACGCTATTTAAATGTGTCATGAATGTAAAAAATCATTTTAATGTGAAGATATTGTGGCGTGGACAATGTGAAGACGGTCCTGATCTTTTCAAACTTTTTAAGGCAGGTTTAAAAAAACAAAACAAAAAAAAACGTGGAACGTCTTTGTAGCACAGGAGAAAATGTGAAATGTTTTAATAAATGTTTCTCCAAGGCGTACAGATCACTCGATTATGGCGCACGATATGGTGTCAGGCTCATGTGTGAGAATGATTCCTCATGCTCCTTGAATATTCAGGGAAGTAAAACCTCCATGGATGTGATACTCTGGTGATTCAGTACATTCAGGTCGTCAGCTGACTTCATTTTATTGCCCCATAACGTTGCTGAGTCNNNNATGCGATTAATTTCGATTAATTAATTACAAAGCCTCTAATTAATTAGATTTTTTTTTTTTTATCGAGTCCCGGCCCTAGTTATAATGTATTAATTTATTTTGCACTATCCTAGATTCACACTTAAATTAGTTTTTTTATTATTATTATAACTATTATTAATTATAATATTAGTAATATTATTAATATTATTACTACACTGTAAACCCTAATGCTCAAAGTAATTAAACATATTGAGTACTGTTAATTTAAACAATTACAATTAGTGCAGATTAATAGACCTTGATGAGTATTTAGAACTTTTTGGTATTTATGAGTTTGTAACTGCCTCCTTAAAGTTCCAACAACTTAAAACCTTGCACCATTTTATGTCTGACGTCATCAATGCACATGTAAACTGCCCACGTTGAATTGTTTTGATCAAGATGGTGGATTGGTCTGTCTTCGTGTGATGCTGTAAGTATAATTTCTACAAATCTGGGGACCCTAACAGAACACTGGTGGCTCAATGGTAGGTGTTTCACCTGCCATGCGAAAGGGCTGGGTTCGATTCCCAGCCACTGGATGAAGTGCCTGTCCCAAGCCCAGATAGAAATGGGAGGGTTGTGTTCAGAAGGGTATCTGGTGGAAAAACCCCTTTCGCCAGGAGCAGGCGAAAGACCAACAACAATTTATTTGATTTGCAATAACTAAAAAAAATAATTATAGTATGAGTTAGGCTACTCAGTAATGCAAGTAAAGAACGATTATTATGAATGAGTACAACAAACTCAAAAACTGATAGTTTTGTTTACTTAAAATTGGAAACATCATTACTGCCCTGCGATGGATTGGCACCCTGTCCAGGGTGTACCCCGCCTTGTGCCCTAAGTCTCCTGGGATAGGCTCCAGGTCCCCGCGACCCTGAATACAAGGATAAAGCGGAATAGAAGATGACTGACTGACTGACATCATTACTTAAAAAATTTGATGTAACTGATTACTGTACCTCAATGTTTTTGAGTTTTGCCAGCTTATTCGGGTTTACAGTGCACCTGTACTCAGACTGCATTTGGAATTGTAACAAAAAATGTAAAAATAATATTTAATCTGGATATTTTTAAAATCATGATACTTAGAGAATCACAGTACAGATTGAATCAGCACCGAGATATCATGAGAATATCGTATCAGGTGACCCCTGGTGACTCCCGTCACTATTATGCACTATAGATGGTTATATAACAATAACGCTAACCGGTGTTATGGTGTCGGTTTCTGTCTGTATTTGGGGATCCTCCAAGAAGCTCAGTTTTAAGTTCCAGGCTTTTGTAAATACGTTTAAACGCGATGGCGGAGTTTCGCGACTTTGAGACATCGCACTCGTCGTCGGGTTTAACGTCGCTACATAAACTGTAGATGATGTTCGCTCTGTAGAAGGTGCTGCGATGAAGTTCATTAATCACTGTAGTAGGATTTATATGCTGGATTCTCTTTTTTAAATTAGAAGCGTTCAATTTAGGGGACACGATTTAGGATTAAATTGGGGATTAAAAAGGGTCTCGATGGCAAAAACCATGTGACGGAGCTAAACGGTGTTACAGCCAGGTTTCGCTTTTGTGAAAGGAAAAGAAAGGAAGCATGTCTTCTCACTTTTACAAAAGGCATCGATTTGCTCTCACACTCACACACACACACACACAAACACTTGGGCCTCTGTGGGCTTGGCACAGTTTTATGTTGTGTGTGTGTGTGTGTGTGTGTGTGTGTGTGTGTGTGTGTGTGTGTGTGTGTACGGGGTGAGGCGAGGCATGCAGCAGGGTATTGATTATATCTTTATGAAGATAGAGCACGAACAGCGTGGGTGAGGTTGGAGACACTTCAATGTCCTCCTGCAACATACAGTACACACACACACACACACACACACACACACAGAGTGATAGAGAAGCTGAAGATGAAGGAGCGGTGTGTCTGAGCAACCTGCTGGCACAGACGGTGTAATTGATGCGATGCCCTCGACGCGTCATGGCAACACACCCACTCTTTTCCTCTTTATTTTCCTTTCTCTCTCTCTCTCTCTCTGTCTCTCTGTCTCTCTCTGTCTCTGTCTCTCTGTGTCTCTCACACCAAACATGTCACTCATGCTCACATCTTATCAAGCTCCGACTCGTCACATCATCCATCCTCGTCAGATCAATGTCCTGTATTTCCAGTAACATATTTCCTCTGAGTACACACACACACACACACACACACACACACACACACACACACACACACACACACACATATTCTCATTTACATTTATATCACATTATACAGTATACAGTGTTTATTACATGCTCCTACACTGTGGGATTCTCACTCCTGATTGGTCGGGAGGTGTTGATTAAATTTCTCTAACAGCCTGCTCTGGCAGTCGTACAGTCCAAACACTCACACATTTATATTAAAGCGCTCGTTCTTTATGGTTTCCGTGGCAACAACAACCGGATGCTGCTCGAAGCATAAGGATAAACTGGTACTAGACGGATAAACAAACAAATGCATCCATTAAACGGTTAGAAAGCAGCTCAGTATAAGCAAACAGTCCGGGTTAAATTTCACCAATCAGCAGATACAGTAGATCCGTCAGCAAGAACTCAAACAGCGAGGGGAGCATACGAAGGTCTGCACAGTCAGAAGATATATCAGAAAACTCTTCCATTTAGCCATTTGAATAATTCGTACCCATCTTCTTGAAGCTCCGCCCCCAGGATTTACTGTAGCCGTTACAATAGAGAGAGTCTAAACAAAAACAAAAACAAAGCATTCTGGACCAAAAGTCAGTCATTTAAACAAGTTTTTCTCACTGACTTATAACACTTTACCTTAAGGTCACTGCTTAACACACTGTTTTAGTATTTTTTTTATAATGTTTTAGAGATCATCCAGGTTATATCTACAGTACAAGTTTATTGCAAGTATGCCCCTTTTAAAAAGGTCTCAAGCTGAATTAAAAAAAAAACCTTATTGTTCCTTTTAAAGGCTTAAGTTTTACATTGTTCTGTATTTAAAAAAAAACATATTGCCCTGCTAAAGGTCTCATGTTTGTATAGTAAATATGTTGTTTGTTGTATAGTATTAAAAATACACTTATTAACTTTAAAAAAAAAAAAGTCTCAAGTTTTACAGTGTTTTATATATAAAAAAAAACACTTACTGCCACTTTTAAAAAGTCTATAATTTTACATTGTATTGTATTCAAAAAACATCTATTGCTTCTTTTAAAAAGTCTCAAGTTTTACATTGTGATGTATTAACAACAAAAATACTTATTGCCCCTTTAAAAAAGTCTCAAGTTTTACATTGTGTTGTATTAACAAAAAAAAACACCTATTGCCCCTTTAAAAAAGTCTCAAGTTTTACATTGTGTTGTGTTAACACCAACAACAACAACAAAAAAGCACTTATTGCCCCTTTTAAAAAGTCTCACGTTTTACATTGCATTGTGATTTGTTAACAACAAAAAACACTTATTTCCCCTTTAAAAAAGTCTCAAGTTTTACATTGTGTTGTATTAACAACAAAAAACACCTATTGCCCCTTTAAAAAAGTCTCAAGTTTTACATTGTGTTGTGTTAACAACAACAACAACAACAACAAAAAACACTTATTGCCCCTTTTAAAAAGTCTCAAGTTTTACATTTTGTTGTATTAACAACAACAAAAAAACACTTATTGCCCCTTTAAAAAGTCTCAAGTTTTACATTGTGATGTATTAACAACAAAAAACACTTATTGCCCCTTTAAAAAAGTCTCAAGTTTTACATTGTGTTGTATTAATAACATAAATACCCACTTATTGGTATTAAAATTTTTTTTTTAATGTTATTGTGATTTTCATTGTGTGATTATTTCTATATTAGAAATGTGTGTGATGTGTGAACGTCTCAGCTACCTCCCCTCCTGGTGTTACACTAAGGCTTGCCTAAGGAACATTCTCAGCACTTTTACAGAAGTTTTTTTTCTTTCGTGTACAATTATAACATTCATTCTTTTCCTCCTTTTTTTTTTTACACAGCCTTAAAAACACTTCATTGTATCAGGGATTTGTCCATTAGGGATTTAAAGCTTTTTAGTCAGTATGATTTCACTCTGATGGCATTTCTCAGCTAAGGAGCACTTACTGAGACGTACTGATTCAGATTAAATAAATAATGAATGTGAATAGGCATTTTAAAGGTTTTGAACGAATGAATTACTTAAGCGAAGTCTTAAAACATAATGCATTTAACATTCAACACACCTACGCAAATAATGATGTCTTTGTAAGTCAGTCTTCTGCTGTTTCTATAAGCTCCCCTCTTCTCTCTCTCTCGCTCTCTCTCTTTTCTCTCTGCTTCGATCTGTCGCTTTTTGCTCATCATTAAAGAGACGAGTTCCTCTCACGTCTTAGCAGCGGCAGCGCTAAATCCCAGCGTCAGCGGCAGGGGCCCATTAGTCTCAGCTCTTTGTTGAGACAGCAGACTCGTACCACACCGAGACGCCTCCAGATTAGCCGTACAGTTCAGGCTGATAGAGTGAAAGGGGACATGTAGGGGGCGTGTGGGGGGGCAGGGGGGGAGCGAATAGGGGGGGGCGAGCCCTGCTGTGGTGGCCCTGTTTAAGACCCGGTAATTGGTTCTTCCTTGTGTATCACATGCTGAATCCTCACATCTGTCTCTCTCTCTCTCTCTCTATTTTCTCTCTCTCTCACACACACGCACACTCTCTATGTCTCTCTGTTTCTCGCTGTTTCTCTCACACACACTTCAAAGGCCTCTTCAGGAAAGTCCACTTCAGAAGAGAGCCCTCATCACTCAGTGTGCTCCGTCTGTGTACAGAAGATTTCAATACCGTGTGGAATCAATAAATGCTTTTCTCCGTTTATTCGTTTGGTGTTTTTTGACGACAAAGTTGTTTATTTTAGGCGGTCTGGAAGTCTTTTCTTTTTTTTGGGAGTGGTGGATGATCATAATATTAAATGTAACTGTAAATGGATTAAAAAGTGTTGTTCTTTAATGAAAAATATATATATAGTTTTGGCAAGATTCTCTGGTTATACGAGGAACAACACACTTCAAGACATGCTGTTATAGAAAAACAATCAAAGGTAATGCTGTTTTATCACCCTGTCCTTGATTAGTTTCCTATAACACCACATCCCCAAGTGTTTTATTCCTAACTTACTTTTACATGAGCCTTTATGCACAGTGGATGCATAACTTTTTATCCTCTCTGTCCAATTTGTCAGTAATGATTTTTTAATTTAATTTATGAGAAATCTTTGTTTCTTTTTTTTGTAATAGTTACATTTAATGAAAAACAAAAGTAGAAAAAAGCATCTTGTTGCACTGAAACAGGATGTTAAATAAGCATTTCCTTAATTTTAATTTTTTTAAACAGTATATATTTTTTAACTTGTTTGAACTGTTACTATGAAAAAATGACACATTAAAAGGAGATCCTTAATATAACCTGTCCTAAAATTAATTCCTCATCTTCTGATCAGATTTGAGAATTTTCCTTATTCAGATAAATATTTTTTTTTCCCGTCACTTCTTTTAGTGTCTACAGCGCGACATGGACGAAGGCCACGCCCTGTTTAAGACCCTCCGTGAGAAAGCCGAGCAGGCCGTGTCCTTCCTGGATGAAAGCGGGGCGTGTAAGCTGGAGGAGCAGGTGAAGGAGAGCCGATCTCAGCTGGAAGATCTCGCTCTGGCGTTACGAGCCGAGCACGGCGCTACGGAGAAGAGCACGATGCTTTATAAAGAGTTCCTGGAGCGTTATAAGACGCAGCTGCAGTGGCTGAGAGAGATTCGCGCTCTACTCGGATCTTCTGCAGAACCCAAAGCTGAACTCTACCAGAGAAAAGCCCAGCTGGCAAAGTACAAGGTGCAACAACAACAGCATCAACAAAAATTATTTGTAGAAAAACTTATACACACGTTTATAACATGTTATAATGCCTTCGTAGTTAATAATTATTATTAGGATTTCAACTTACCTTTGTTCTTACGATTACAAAATTCGGATCATTTCTTTACTCTAAATTAATTGTTAAAGAGAAAAAATAACTCTGTATAAAGAGACGCTATGAGCGCATTCGTATCATGTTATAATGCATTCATAAGTCATTCATAATAATTATTATAATTCTTTATGAAAACACTTTGCGCTTACATGTTAAATTCATTAGATGGTTAACATGATGCATTTGCTCTAAACTGTCATTCCTTTGTATAAATGAATCTAAGAATGTGTATAAGGCTTAACGAGTGCATTATAACATGCTACACATGTATTTATACTGTAGGTAAGTCCTAAAAAATGTAACCTTGATAAAAAGTGTTGATGAAAAGAAATATCCAGACATGTCTCGAGCTACCTTATACACTGCAGCTTGATTGCTTTGTTCTTGGTGCTATAATGTGTTATGAACACTTATAATGTATCATAAGCACATACTGACTCACTGGCTTTTTTCATCTTTCTTACAAGTCATAGTGATAGCTATATACTGAAGCACTTGTTCATAAATCATTATAACCATGTGTTGAATGTTCTATGGATGTATTATGACACGATATGAATTCTGTTATGAATGTAGTTCGTTAGTGATTAATGTGATTACTGTGCTGTGTGTGTTCAGGTGTTGGAGCAGTCGCTGCTGTCCCGAGACTCTGCTCTGTGTGCGATGATGGAGAAAGGGAAAACCCTGCTGTCTCTCTTCCAATCTCCGTCCATCACGGAGAACATGAACAAGTTGCAGAGTGACTATCGGGAGCTGTGTAACGCCGCTAGGGTGAGAAAAACAAATATAGTTAACCACACTGTTCATAATGCTTCATAAGTAATTTATAAGTCTACATAGTAGATAAGTCTTTCATTAAGGCTACTTAAGTCATCTTTAAGGCTGCACAAGCCTTTCTTTTGGCTAAATAAGCATTTTTCTTTTTATTAAGCTACATACACTATTCATAAGGCTACATATGCATTTTATATAGTTATGTAAGCCCTTCATAAAGCTGCATGAGTCATTTATAAGTCTACATGAGCTTTGAGTAAGACAACACAATGCCACATAAGCTACATATAAGGCTGGCATTTTACAAGGCTATAGTATATAAGCCTTTCATACTGTTATGTGAGTCATTTATAAGCCTACATAAAACTATTTTAAGCCTGTGTAAGCGATTTATTGAGCTACATAAGCCATTCATGGGAATACATACTGTATAATGTCTTTCACAATGCTACAAAAGCCTTTCTTAAAGCTAAATAAGGTTTATATTAAGCTACATAAGCCATTTATAAGGCTACATACAGTACGTAGGCATTTTATAAGGTGATGTAAGCCTTTCATATGACTGTATGAGTCATTTATAAGGCTATGTGAGCTTTGAATGAGACAACATAAGGTCACATAAGCCTGTTGTAAGGCTACATATGCATTTTACTGCATAAGGCTATATAAGCCTTTCATAAGGCTATGTGAGTCATTTAAATTATAAGTCTACCCAAACCTTTTGTAAGGCTGTGTAAGCTTCTTATTGAGCTACGTAAGCCATTCGTGGAGCTACATACTGTATAATGTCTTTCATAATGCTTCACAAGTCTTTTATAAGGCTACACAGGCATTTCATAAGGCTACATGAGTCGTTTATAAGACTACATAAACCTTTTGTAAGGCTGTGTAAGGTTTTTATTAGGCTACATAAGCCATTCATTGGGCTACATACTGTATTATGTCTTTCATAATGCTACATAAGTCTTTTATAACGCTACACAAGCTTTTCATAAGGCTGCATAAGTCTTTCATAAGCCTACATACGGCATTTATAAGTCTATATAAGCTTTTCATATGGCTACATAAATGTCAGCTGACGAAGACCTACAGTATATGAGCATACACATTTATAACAACTTATTCCAACAGGCATCCGCTGCCCAAGATTGGGAAATTGAGTTAAGCTGATGTGACAACATAATTTCTTTAGCTCAAGTGAAGGGGCCTGGATTATACAGTATATATATATTTTTTTATATGTTGCTATGGTAACAGTGACTTGGACAGCAGTGGGTATTATAAAGAGAAGGCAAAAATAAATCAAATATTATATTAAAAGTTATTTTTTTCTTGTTACATAAGGTAGACGGTGTTACTGCAGTGATGAAAAACTGCATTGTATTTTTCTAGAAGATAAACGTGTTTTCAGACAGGGGTGTTTTTTTTTTTTTTTTTTTTTTTTGCTTTTTTTTTTTCCAGACTCAGGTGCAGAAGCTGGAGGTTTACGTAAAGAAGCAGGAGGAGTACCACACCGAACTCCAGGAAGCGGAACGCTGGCTGTTGCAGATGTCCAGCCGGATGGTGACCCCAGACCCCACGCCGGGCGGCGGCCTGGAGGCAGCCGCGCAACAGCTGGCCAGACACAAGGTGATCAGTTATAGTCATGCAGATGCTAAGATGGACACACACACTAACAGAGTGAAAGACGGTGTAACATTCATATGAGGGTGCAACTGAAGTCGCTATTGGTGTTTTGTACAAGTAGGTGGCGCTGTCTAGCTGAACTGTACCTCATTAGTGTCCTAATAATCTTTAGCATATTGTGTGTTTTGCAGCCTGCTGTCTTGTCATGTTTCACTGATATTGTAGTCTCTGAAGACACATCTGTCTGTGTCTGTCTCTCTCTGTATGCCTTTCCATCTATCTGTCTCTTTGTCAAGCTGATATCGGTCCATCTGTCTGTCTATGTCTGCCTGTTTTTTTGTTTTTTTGTCTGTGTCTTGGTCAGTCTGTATGTTTCTCTCTCTCTCTCTCTCTCTCTCTCTCTGTCTCTCTCTGTCAGTCTTTTTGACTGTCTCCCATTAGTTTTTCTGTTTCTGCCTTCTTGTCTCTATTTGTCTGGCTAACATCAGTCAGTCTGGGTGTCTGTCTCAGTGTCTGTGTTTTGGTTTGTCTTAGTATCTCTGTGTCTGTTTGTCTGTCTCTCTGCCTGGCTGCTATCAGATTAAATGTCTCTCATTATATATCTGCCTGTCTTCTTTTTTTCTGTCTATGTCTTGGGCAGTCTGTCTATTTCATTTCTCTTTCTGTCTCTGTCTGTCTATCTGTGTCCATTTCTTTGTCTGTCTCCTATCGGATAATTTGCTTGTATATCTCTGTCTGGTTTCTCTCTCTCTCTTTGTCTGTCTAGATCAGTCAGTCTGTCTGTCTGTCTCAATGTCTTATCTGTCTGTGTTTTGGTTCGTCTTGGTAACTCTGTGTCTGTCTGTCAGTCAGTCTGCCTGTCTCTTTGCCTGGCTGCTATCAGAATCAGACTATATGTCTCTCTCTGTCTGCCTGTCTCTGTATGTCTGCCTGTCTTCTCTTTTTCTGTCTGTGTCTTGGGAAGTCTGTCTGTCTGCTTGTCTCTCTCTCTCTCTGTCTGTCTACATCAGTCAGTCCGTCTATCTGTCTGTATTTTGGCATGTCTTGGTATCTCTGTGTCTGTCTGTCTGTCCTTTGCCTGGCTCTTAACAGACTATATGTCTCTCGCTACCTGCCTGTCTCTCTTTTTCTGTCTGTGTCTTGGGCAATCGGTCTGTCTTCATTTCTCTGTCTCTCTTTTCATCTGTCTGTCTGCCTGTCTCTCTTTTTCAGTCGGTTTCTTTCTCATTCAGTCAGTCTGTCTTGGAATCACTGCGTCAGTATTTCTGTCACGCCGTCTCTCTGTGTATGTCCATTTATGTCCATCTGTCTGTCCCTTTGTACTACCGTGGCCTCCCTTTTTGTCTCTCTCTCTCTTACACCCCGTCTCTCTGTCTATCTCTCTGCCTCTTTGCTTATCTCATCGTCTCACCTTCCGTCCTGCACCTTTGTTCATAAATCTACTGCATGTCCCTTTAGCTTTCAGTAAGCAGGGTTGAAATGCTCTGGGGACTTTATAAAGCACAAAGTGGACTCATATTTCAGCCCCTGAACGCAGCACAATATCCTGCAAGCTAGCAGAGCTCCAGACACGGAGCCATTTTTCTCAGCGTGACCCTCGCTTCCCGTCGGAAATCTCGTCGCATTAACATTTGCGTGATTAATGCCGCGCGGTGGACGGTAGAGCCGGTGTAGGGACATTTTCTGTGTCTTTGCAGTCTCTGTTTAAATGAGCCATGTGCGTCTGTATGTGTGTGTGTGTCTGTGTGTGTGTGTGTGTGTGTGTATGTGTGTGTGTGCGCTGATGTTTACCGTTTAATTCCCAGGCCATCATGGAGGAGATCGCAGGATTTGAGGAGCGTCTGGCGGGGCTGAAGGAGAGAGGGGACGAGCTGACGTCTGGCTGCTCCGAGCGCCTCCAGGCCCGCCTCCGCCAGCAGATCCAGAGCCACCTGCAGGGAGCACGAGACAGCTACTCGGCCATCTGCAGCACGGCGCAGCGCGTGAGTGTTCCCTGCCAGCGTGCCGACTCCGAGCCAACACACCACCAGACACCGTGACTCCGTGTCCGCTCACACACTTCTCCCTCAGATCACAAGCACATCTCCTGAATCACATGTTCAGAACCGGTGACTCGGAAGGTAAAGTCGGGAGTAGACACTCGCTCGGGTCGACCGTCTGACCTCAGGTTATACCAGTCTCCGTGTCAAGGTCACGACTCGGACGTCTGGGTTTTCGGTTTATTCAGGAAGAGAATATTCATAATTTTTAATATTCGGAATCTGAGTTTATAGTCACAAGCTGTAATTAACACATTAATCATTAGGGACGGGAATCACCAGTCACGACCCGATACGATATTAATGTGATTCCTCCCTGCTGATTCGATTAAAACTGATTCTGTAAGTATCACGATCCGATATTATATTTTTTTCCCCGATTTTGTTACAATTTTAAACGTTTAATTAAGTTTAATGAGTAATTAAACATAGCCCGTTCCTTATAACATTAGTTTTCTCACTTAAAACCCAAACGCAGCATTTTAAAAAATGCCCTAATTATTATCTCTAAATAAAATGTTTTTTTTATATTAAAAAAAAATTTTTTTTACTCAATTTTGGAGTCAATGTGGCGATTCGTGAATCACGATTCATAACCGAATAGATTTTCTCGCCCCATCTCTAAAATAATCACTGCAATAATCACTTCCCCTGTCACCGCTCATCACCTCCTCCGACACGTGCTATTATTACGCTTTTCACGTTTATGTTGTTTGCAGAAGTTAATGAAGCCACAAGAAAGTCAATCGAGCTTGCGAAAATTTAATAATATGTAACAAGGACGGAGGTCTTTCTATTTATTTATTTATTTATTTATTTATCTATTTACTGTATATGGTATTTAAAACAAGAGATGACACTTTTATTTTAAAGGATAAGCTAAATGCTTACACACAGAGCTCACTATGGGTTTATTTATTATTTTATACCTTTAAAAAAAATTCACTCATCTGTCCAGTGCTTTCAATAAAAAGTATTTGCCCTCTTTCTGATTTTTTTCCCCACATATTTGTTACACTTGAATCATTCAGATCATCAAACAAACAGATTTCAAATTGCAAATATTGATTTTACACAACCTGAGTCAAATAAAAAAGCAGTTTTCTAAATGATGAATGGTGCATTCGCTGTTTTCCTGACCTCATCTCTGTTACTTTGTTTCTCATCTGTTCTTGAATTTCTTTTGATTGTGTTGCTTTTTTAGATTTTTTTTTTAGCGTGCTTCACTTTGTCACACAGGTGACCAAAATTATTTATATGATTTTTTGATTCAACAGGTCTGGCAGTAATCAGGTGTGGCAAGTGAAATTTAACTCCAGAAATCATAGTTTATTTACTTATTTTTTCCCTTATTAAGTAAAATCATCATTTAAAACCTGCATTTTGTATTTACTCGTGTTATCTTTGTGTAATATTAAAATTTGTTTGATGATCGCAATCATGTATGTGTGACAAAAATACAACAAGAAAAAAATCAGGAAGGGGCAAATACTTTTTTTTTTACAGCACTGTATAGAGGAGTCATGTTCAATTTCATGAATAAAATTATTTAGACCTGATTAGATCAAGTTCGTAGACAGTGCTGCTCGTCACTCAAGCTGATTTTGCACAATCCTTTTTTTTAGTGAGACACCAGATTCATTATAGTATATTTATTATTATCAGCTTAAATATCTAAAATATTCATATTAATAATAGTGTTTTTATTGCGCAACATTAGATGAAGCAGTTTTGTAACTTCAAACTGATGTGAGGCATCTTCTTGTATTGTCCATCACATGTGACGTGATGTGGACTTCACTGACGGATCCCATTTCATTTTAATTTCCTCTGTGAGTCCGGCATGATTGTGAGCTGCCTTCAGTTTCAACAATCAAAAGCAAACGATTTACTCACATGAGTCAAAGATAAAGAACCAGAATAGGACGAAGGGGAAAGATAAAGGATAAATAGCTGTATAAACAATAACAGATGCTGCCAAGACACAAACACAGGGCATTCCTTTAATTCAAACCGTTGATGAGCAATATGGCGCCGTGCCTTTTTGACATGTTTTTGTCCCGAAACGAGAGAAGGCGCCGGCTCTCCAGATGAAGCCTCTCGAACCCTGTCGTATTTGTGTAAAAGAGGCCACCTGATTTCCTCTAAGACCTCCAACCGTGTGCATATTTAATGTGCCAGGTTAATGCGACGCTCTGCCACCCGGTTCTGCTCCGAAACGCACCGCGCGTTAATACCTCACACGTTCCGCAGTCTCGTCTTCTCACTAATACCCCCAAACTAAAGTAATCTCCCTCCAGACTCTGCCTCGCCCGTCTGCCCGTCCGTAAATCCCACCACCTTGCAGTCTGGCCGTTCGGTGGCAGACTGAGTAACCTGCCAACGCTCGCCGTGTGCCAAACCGCCCTCACCGCTCACACGGCTCACGCTGCTCGCCCTCCCGCCGACGAGGTACAATCAGGAACGTCAATCAGCATCGGCTCTTCTCTCACGCTCATCAACATGGCCCTGACCCAGTTTAACGCTCCCGGCTTTTTTTTTGTTTGTTTGTGTGGGTTTACTGAACAATTACTCGAAATAAAATCTGTCGAAAAAGACTTTAAAAGGCCAGAAGGATTGTTTACAATAAACATTATGCACAGATTATTCACACCTTCCATTCAGACAGACGGCAGAAACTGCTTTCCTTTTTTCACTACAGTTTTCTTTCAAAAACTGTAATAATAATAATTAATAATAATAAGATAACGATGATTCACTATATAATATTATTATGAAAAATTGTCATAATATGTACAGATCAGTCATAACATTATGATCTAATATTGAGAAGGTCCCCACTTTTGCCACCAAAAACAGCTAATGCACTGTGTTCTATCACCTTTCCGTCACACTTTCAGTCGCTCTTCTAAACAGGCCAGCCTTCACACTTCACATGCACCAGTGATTGACCCCTGGCTGCCCATGACCCCCTCACTGGTTCACCAGTTTCCCTTCCCTTCCTTGGACCCGTTTCGGTATGTCCTGACCAGTTCAGGACAGGAATATTTCACCAAAGCTGGAGTTTTGGAGTTGCAGGGACCCAGTCGTCTAGACAATACAATCTGGCCCTTGTCACAGTCACTCAAATCCTTCTGCATCCATGAAACACGTGAAATTCAGGGACAAAATGTAAGGAGATATTGTACAGTGTAGCTACTGTGAAAAGGGCCAGATTATGAAATTATGATGGTTGTTTTAGTGGGTCAGTGCAACTCCAAAACTGCACCTCCTGTGGGATGTTCCCAGTTTGCACTGTTCAGGATATGTATAAAACACATTACTATTTAACACAAATTAATTCTATGACCAAGTTTGACCCTAATGGCTTCCCATAATTGCAGCCAGCTGTCTGTGATAACGGCACGTTTAATTAGCGCGGATAATAAGACAACTGAGGAAACATCACCAGGTGCTGAACGGAAAGTTTCATTATAAAAAGCTTCTAGATGAAAGTTTGGATAAAACCAAAGTTGTGTGCTTCAAGAGGAGCTATTTTTACAAGAATACATTAAATGTAAGTTGTGGAAGTGGTGGCTCAGGTGGCTAAGGATCTAGGTTGTTGATCCTTGAGGATCTGGGTTCGAGCCCCACTGTTAGCGGGTTTGCCACACCCCATACTAGCCGGCCACTGCATGCAGTGCCAGTCCCATTCAAGAGATTGGGATCTAACCAGTTCATCATGCATATCTTCATTCCAACATTGTTTGTAATACAAGTAAAAAAAAAAGTATTTTAAAATGGTGATTAATCGCGATTAATTACAGACTGTTGATGTGATTAATTAGATTAAAAATTTTAATTGATTGACAGCACCAATATAATGCAGTGCTGCTTTGGTTGTAAATTGTATATTGTGATACAGTGGTGTTTTTTTTTTTTTAAAGCTTCAGGGATTGTGCTAAAATATTTTTGTCATATCACCAGCGCTCTAGTTTAGATTCTTCCATATAAGTATGATATTGCTTATGTATAAAATGCCTGACATGCACCATTGCATGGAAATAAACCACCTACAGTACAGTAATTCAAAGCAGATGGTTGTTGACTAGTCATATTCACAGTGAGGAAGACGATGATGAACGAGGTCATTTTTCTTGCAGGTGTATCAGAGTCTGGATCGGGAGCTGCAGAGGCACGTTAGCCTGCGGGACACGCTGCAGCAGTGTCAGACCTGGCTGTTCAACATACAAGAGGAACTGCAGCCACCTGCGCAAACTCCACGCTACCTGGAGGAGGCGCTGATGCAGGTACATGGCTCAGGTTAATATGTTGTATGTCCAGCATGTATCTATTGAGAGTGGTGTTTAATTAACAATGCATGTGTACCTTCAGCTGAAGCAGGAGCGAGCTCTTCAGGAGCAGGCCAGCACATACCTGCAGCTGATCTGCTCCACGTGTGACCTGACGGACGAGAAGGTGCGGGAGACCGCCGCTGAGATCCAGCAAGTCAAAATCCAGGTATTGTAACTGACATTATGTTTTAGTCCTGCAACAAAGTCATCCAATTTTTTTTATATTTGTTTGATCTTTCTGGTACTAGGGTTAGCACCAGTTTTAAGCTTTTAGATCTTTCATTTGTAATTAAATGAGTAGTTACGCATACTATCTGTATTTATCCATCACACTCATGAGAAACCATGAAAGACAGAATTACCTTAAGATAAAAACAACAGCACTACCAGTTGGTGAACAGTGGACCATCTGGCTATGAAACATTTCTTTGCACAAATGGTCTTAAATCTAGATTGAGGAAAGGATGCTCGAATCCCAAGAACTGGCAGACAGCTGGAGAGAAATCGAAAGCTGCCGTTCGGATCTCGAGGCACGTCTCCGAGAAGCCGAACACTTTCTGCAGAACATGCTGAGAAGACCAGCAGATCTTGAGCCAAAGGTCTCTCAGAATCAGCTGGACCAGGCGCAGGTAAGAGTTCAACTGGAAGTTTTAAATTAGCATTCGTAGTCGTAATGCATCATAAATCGCGTAAAATTATTGAGTCAGCATTGTATTTATACTGTATGTGTATAACAAGGAACCTTTGTTCCAAAATTTATGGCCCTATTTCTGGGTTTTTGTATGTAGAAATAACTGAGTGAGCTTTTTTTATAGTTACAGGCATAGATAGTGGATCTGTTGTGCAAGCCTGTGCTGCTTATTATTTTTTCTCTACTAAATTATGCCTAGAGATTTCCAATATCAATCTGCATGTAACTGTACTGTCTCTTCTAATCTGGCAGAAATCCATCAAAGCTCCTAAAAAAAAAGCCCTTCTTGTAATATTGCGTTTTTTCCTAAAGCAGTGTAAGGCAAAATATTTATTATAAAAACATCCTTGAAACTATGGGTTTGGAAAATACTGCAAACACAAGGTTATTTGGCACCGTTTGAAATCTTCTCCATCCTCGAAAAACTGTAGTCTCTCTCGGAGTCTACCACCATTACCCCCTAACCCTATCACCGGTGCATCAGTTTGAGCACTAGGAACCATTTAAACACCTCTCTATAATGGTTTCTGTTTATTCTTTGGTGGTCGTATTGTGTTCCTAGGAGATCTAATGGCTTTTGTGACTACCATCCTGCCTGGCAGTTTCATATATTAGTAAAGACCACCCTCCAGACTCCATGCCTGGCTGTAATTACGGATGTGTGAATTGATTTGTCCGTGCCCGTAATTGCTGTCTCCAGGCCAGTATGGTCATTGTGTGTGAAAATGGATGATATTATGCCTCTGGTTATATTGTGAGCTGTCAGCAAGAAGAGAGATGAGGACTTCAATATCCTGAAACCCCTCCAATCTGCCATCAAGTCATCGTTCCTATTATACCTTATAGAGGGGTAAAAAAAACAAAAAAAAACTATATGCTAAAAATATCCTTTATTTATTTACCTGTTTGTTTGTTTGTTTATTTATACCATGAAGGACTTTATCCAGGAGATACAAGCCAGGCAGGCTGATCTTACCAGTCTGAGAGAGAGCATCGGTAGGCTTGTGCCATCTCAGGACTCGCCAGAGCTGGTGGAAATAGGTCGTCTGCGCAGATCTTGGTTAGAGCTTGCAAAGCAGGCTGCAGAGCTGTTGGAGCAGAGAGAGGAGGATCTCCAGAGGAGTGGGGACTATCAAGAATGCCTCAGCACAGCAGAAGAGCTGTTCGACCAGTTGTCCAAGGAATGGGATTATCTGTCCAGGCACGTATCTGAGGTCCTTCACAATATAGACCAGTGCATGAGTTCTGTTGATGTGCATTTTCATTTAAATCTTCCTAAATTAATAGTATATTCTTATTTAGGGCGGATACGGAGAGCACCGCGGGGTGTTTGGATTCCTTGAAGAAGCTCTCTGTAGATCTTCAGGACCAGAGGTGTGTATTAGAAGACTTGAGGGATAACAAGAATGCTATCCTGTCACGCCTTAGTCTAGAAGACAAAGACCTTGTCAAGGAGCAGGTAGGTTACCTGGAGCAACGCTGGACCCAAATGGAAATGCAGGTTGAACAGAAGGTCCAGGATACTATTCAAACCCTTGAAGACCTCAATCATTTAGAGGACCAGTTACGTGAAGCCCAAGAGTGGGCTGAGGTGCAGAGACCATCTCTTTCTGATGTGCTGAAAACCAGCCCCCCTCCGGACCTTGCGCAGAGCTTTTTGTTTGACCACTTGAGCTTTTGTGCGGAGCTGGAAGCCAAGCAGCAGCTCATTAATCAGTCCGTGTCTGAGGCTGACTGCCTTTATTCTCATCTCGGACTAAATGAGAAAAAGAGGCTGCAGACCTTGGTGCAGAATGTTCAAGCAGAGGTGGAATCTCTTACCTCGAAGGCAGCTCACCACCGCAAAAGCCTTAGTAAAGCGTTCACCGAGCGGACACAGTTCCTCCAGGCCTTGGACAGGGCTGCTGCATGGATCAAACAAAAAGAGCAGAGGGTTCTTTCAGATGAGCATGTGGCCCTCTTGCCTGATGAACTCTCCAAGCAGGTGTCTGTTTGCAAGAACATATGTAGCAGCCTGAAGGCATATCAAGTGGAACTGACCTCACTTTGGACGCAAGGAAGGGAACTGGTCAAGGATACGACTGAGGGCGAGAAGGCAGAGACCCTTCAGAGGCTTGAGGAGCTTCAGGGAACTTTCGAGGCTTCCCTCCAAAGGTGCACGCATCATTTGCAGCACCTGGAGAGAGCCCTTGTTATTCGGAAATACTTCAAAGTCGACCTGGATAGAATCTGCGAGTGGTTGAGGCATGCCGAAGCAGCCACATTCCCCATAATAGACCTCAACAGGAATGATGTCGAACTGCACAACCAGTTGGCCAAATACCAGCAGATTTTGGATCATACCTCAGCATACGAGAACCTATTACTTATTGTTCAGAGGGCAGGACAGGAAATCCTTCCCACCTTAAACGAGGTGGACCACTGCTACCTGGACGAGAAGCTCAACGGCCTTCCGCAACAATACAATGCCATTATTTTGTCGACCAAAGAAAAGCGAGACAGGATCCAACGCGTGACTCTGGAACGCAGGGAATTGGAGTCCCTCGTCGAAATGACACGCAAAGCTTTGGAGGAGATGCAGGAGCAGTGTGATGCCTTAGAGAATCAATCAACTAGTGGAAGTCTTGATGAAGGGGAAAGGTTGCACGGTGACTATGAAGAGATCCAGAAAGGCCTTTCAAACCTTTTCCAGGCAATGAATAAGCTGAAGAGTAAAACGCAGGACTTCCACTGCACGGGACAGCCATATACACGTGAGGTCATTGACCAGCTAGTAAGCCTTTATAGCAGACTTGATCAAACGACAAAGGAAAAAGTTAACCAACTCAACCATACTTTGAATGTATTAAACGACTACAGGGCTACAATCACAAAAATGGACAGAGGCATTGATGCCGTCAAGGAGGATACGGACAAACTCAATTCCGAGAAGCAATTAGATGCCATGCAGAGATTATCCAAACTGCACACACTGGCCAAAGAGCTTGAAGAGATTACTTCTTATTC
The DNA here is from genome assembly GCA_030014275.1 of Clariallabes melas. Classification (NCBI taxonomy): domain Eukaryota; kingdom Metazoa; phylum Chordata; class Actinopteri; order Siluriformes; family Clariidae; genus Clariallabes; species Clariallabes melas. The sequence continues at coordinate 17,179,086 of JAQMYI010000020.1, forward strand.
TGAAGATTTAAATGAACAGATAGTGGAATTCAGCCAGCACTTTGACCATGATAGCCTTCAGACTCAGGTTTCCATGAAGGAGATGCAGATTCAGGCATTGAAATCAAGCATTTCCAAGTGCATAGAAGAATGTGAACAGTGTACCAAGTCATGTGTTGAGGGCGAGCCTAGCTTCGAGATTGTGATCAAAGAAACCTTGGTGTGGCTCAAGATGGTTAGAGACGATCTCAGAAGTTTGTTTACTCTTCAGAAAATAGACGTTCATGTTGTTCAGGATGAGATCAGATCAGCGGTGGCACTTCAAAAGGAAATGAAATCCAGGCTTCAGTTACTGGAAATTTTTCACCAAAACGAGAGACAAAGGTACAAGACTGCCAAACAGCCATTCCCCAGTGAGATGGAGACTTGTTTGAAGGATATTGCAGACTTGGAGAGTGAGCTTCAGCAATCCCTCTCAACCAAACAGGCGAGGAATATTATGTTGTATATATTCAAAATATGTTTCATATCTTGAATTTCTGACATTTCTAAATGTTCCCACAATTATGTTGTTTTACCCGCAGATGGCCCTGCAGTCAGCTCTATCCTTGATACAGTTGTACAAAAGTGCCTTGAAGTCTACTGGCAAGTGGTTTGAAGATGCACATGCTGCTCTAAAACAGAAGAACGAGGAACTAGAATTGGATGATCTTACAGAGAGACTCGAGGAACTTAAACGGGTTTTGACTGAAGAACCAACCATAAAGGAGGTTATTCAGGATATTGAGGGCATTCTCCCTAAAATGGAGGGCTTTGTTGATTCCGGTGTTTTTATGAAACTCAAAGAAGGCTATGAGAACACCTGTCAAAAGAGTACTGAGCTCTTGAAGCAGCTGAGATGTCACCAGGAAACCTTAAACAGGTAACTTCTAAGCTGCATTTTTATCTTTGCGGATTTATTGGAGGGGTCTTGTGCTAACTAGAACCTACAGTGCAAATTTGCTATCTGGTGTTTTTCTAGGTGTCTAACTCAGTGGACATCATTCAACGAAGATAAAGAAATGCTTATAAATGAACTGAGTGAAGTCGAGAAGAAATTGACTGGGTTCAACACGGCGAAATCGAGCTCTCTTCAAGAGGCAGAGGACAAGCTTCGTTTTCACCGGGTCCGTTCAATTTACTTAGTGCAATTTATTTATAGTTGTAGTCATGTTCTAACGCATTCTCCTGCCTTTATAGGATGTTGTGGTCCGACTGGAGTCTTGTCAGGATAAACTGTCACACCTGAAAGAACAGTCAGAGCAGGTTGATCTGAAGTCTGTGTCCGGTACCGCAGTTTCTCGATCGTTCTGCGCACTATCACAACGATGGACTCAGTTAACCGGGGTAGCTAAAGTGCAGGAGAAGGCTCTTAAGGACACCGTGCATGACTGGAGACGTTTCATTGAGAAGGTAAGATAGCAGTCTGAATGCTAAAAGCACCAAAATCGACTTTAATATGTCTGGTATGAATCTGGACAAGTTCTCATACCCGAGTTTATGTCCTAATAACCTTAGAATATTTATTAATTTAATTGAGGGTAACATTCCATTGCTCCAAAGTCCAATCTTTATGGTCCATAGCATGAAGCCTTTTTTTGGTGAGTCTCACTAACAAGTGGTTTTCCGTATGGACGCACAGCTGTTTAGTCTCAATCCTATAAGTTCTCATCTCATTGTGTTACTTTATCTATTAAACATATCTCTGATGCACAAAGTTGATGGTTCAGCACTATCCTTCACAGTTTCATTAATGCATTGGGCAGTTCTAAACTTAATTTTAAGTTATTTCAGATCTCCCTAGTTGTTGTCTTTGCTTGACGCAGGTCAATAATTTGAGAAAGCTTTTTTAAACCAATAATTGTACTAGACTTTTGGATTAAAAATCATTTTAATATTGTGTCATCTACATAGAAAATTGTATTACTCTTTTTCTTTTTTTTTCGTATCATAAAATTGTCTCTGCTCTTGTTTTAGGTTGTATCACAAGTCACAAAAAACAATCTGTCTCTGTTGATCTCTGTTGTTTTAGAGCTTCAAGGCGCGTTCATACGTTTAAAGCCAATAGTCTAGACGTTCTAAAAAAATGTTTAAAAAACCTTTAATAATGCAAATTGCAAAAAGGCACGGTTGTTAATCCTTTTCTACAGCGAATCAGCCAGATTTTCCGGCTTTCTCCTCGGTCATGCTCAGTGTTTTAGGAATGATGCAATGTTTGGTAATAAGCCAGTACACTTCATGGTTTAGGATGGAAATTGCCAGGCTGCCACAGTGCTCATAAAGCCGAGCTGGTTTCTTAGCAAGTGATGTAATTAGACGAGAAATGTGGATTCCGGCATGCAAGCGTATTTGTGTGTGTGTGTGTGTGTGTGTGTGTGTGTGTGTGTGTGTGTGTGTGTGTGTGTGTGTATAAAAGCTGCATCTTAAAGTACATCACTATTTTGCATACACAATTAATTCATTTTAGTTCCATGCATATTTTTGTGTTAGCGCTGGGCTAGACTCTTCCTTTTCCCTCTTGCCCTCTTCACTGGGTATGACATCAGATCCTCAGGATGATTCATTGCTGTTGTGTGGCCTTGTGACATACAAGTGGGGGGAGAGAGGGCAAAATGCCATGTGACAATGCATCTCTCTCATTACCAGCAATCAAAAAATGTGCCGCTATATCGATAAAACCATGCTTTCGAATCTTGGAGATGGAATATCCATGGGCGTCCACGATGCATTATGAGCTGTTATATAATGTATAATGCTCGGGTTATTACTTTCTACTCTAGATGCCGGTTTATTGCTTTCCTTTCTTCGTGTATCTGGAAGCCAAATGAAACAATGACTATTCCTGATGATTCAGTTATTTTCTTTTTAAATACAACCTATCCGGCTTTCCAGATGAAAGACACACATTAAAGGTACGAAAGATCAAAGTACCAGCCCAGTGACAAGAAAAGGTCGAGATTAGTGCTCCTTTCGCTCAGTGTGTATAACCGTACAGAACATTAATACTCCTAAACTGTTTGTAGTCTCATTGGTGGCAGTCTTTTGTTTGACGGATACTACCGATCCGCTGAGTTTCTGCCCCCTTGTTGTCGCCTGTAGCTGGAGAAGATGCGGTCTGTGTCGGTGGACCTTCACAGCCGAGTTCCCGACAGCGTGGTGGAGAAAGCCGCCAGCACCGTGGCCCTACACAACCTGCTGGAGTATCACGACTCCTTCAGCCGAGAGGTGGAGAGAGAGAACAGCGCCCTGACGCTGCTCAGACACCACGCCCTCCATCTCCTCCTCCACTCTGGGACCACAGGGCTGAAGACAACCAGACACGGCAAGCTGTCGGCCACGCCCCTTCAGCAACCGGCCACGCCTGTCAATCAACAGACCTCTCCAAGCAAACAATCAACCACCACACAACCAGCTGCACTCAGCAACCACTTAGACACACCTAGCAATCAAACAACCACGCCCAGCACACAGCTAACCACGCCTAATACACAGCCAGCCACGCCCAGCAACCACTTAGACACACCTAGCAATCAAACAGCCACGCCCAGCACCCAGATAATGATGCCCAGCAACTGCACAGATCTGGCCATCACGAGCAATCAAGAAGACACACCTAAATACCAAACAATCCCACCGCAGATCAACGATCTGACCACCAAGCAGTCCAGTAACCCCAGCAGTGAAGATGCTTTCTGTTTGCTGGAGATTCAGGCAATGCATGAGAAATATGAGAGGTAGTGATTAAAAATATCCTGCATCATGCGTTTTTCTGAATTAGTATCTGTCGACTTTATAACATAAATTTAAGCCTAAGGGGGGAAAAAACTTACTGTAATTGAACATTTATTGCTGTCAATCAATAAAAATGCTTAATCTAGTTAATCGCAATCATAGGCTGTGATTAATCGCGATTAATCGCAGTTTTTAAAATGCTCAGATTTACTTGTATTATAAACATGCAATGTTGGAATAAAGAACTGCATGACAAACTGGTTAGAGGAAACATTTTCATAATATCTCAAACATTAACATTTAACAAATGTTAAATTAAAGTTTCTAGAAGCGCTGCATGCACCGATGGCGGGGTTCCTCAGGTTCGAAAATCAGCAACCTACGGTAGAGCCTTAGCCACCTGAGCCACCACTCCCACATCTTACGTTTAATGTATTCTTCTAAAAAATAGTTCGCATTGAAGCTAGCTTTGGTTTTATCCAAACCTTTATCTAGAAGTGCCGTTATCACACACAGCCGGGTAATCGTGCTGTGATTATGGGAAGCCATTAGGGTCAAACTTTGAGGATCATATGATTCGTTTAATTTTTTTTTAAATAGTAATGCGTTAAAATTTCTAGGTTAATCACATGCGTTAACACGTTAATAGTGACAGGCCTCATTTTTATACATCGCAGTTACTCTCTTGTTTATCCCTCAATTCCAGCCTGCTACAGAAAGTGTGTGTGAGCCGGCAGCAGGTGCAGGTGGAGCTGCTGGAGCGAGAGGAGGTGGAGAGGGAGCTGGGGCTGGTTAAAGGCTGGATCCAGGACACACAGGGCTTGTTACTCAGCCCTACAGCCGACCTGGAAACCCTGCTCTCTGACCTGGAGGTAAAGTGGGATTAAAGCACCACGTTGTTCCTGTCCGTCCTAATTACGGGATGTATTACCGCCGAGTCCGGTACCATCCAATGTTTTTTGTGAATATCTTCCTACGATACAAGCCTCCTGACTAAACATCTCGGGGGTTTTTTTTTGCGGGTGCTAGACGGCTCATGGCGGTGTTCAGTCTCAGAGGCAGGCCTTGGAGCAGATTGTGGATCGCCAGCAGATGAAATACAAAGACCTCCACGCCGCTGTTCCCTCTGAGATCAGCACCCAGCTGGCACAGGTCACCCTGGCACTGGGCTCTGCAGAGGACCAGGTACGAGTCAGATTCACGATTCACAAGCTCCACCCACTACTTGCTTTCTCTCATCACATGCATACCTTGTATTGTGTATAGAATTGGAATGAGACACATGCTAAGTTAGACATGCATTGAGATAATTTTAATTTATTATTTTTTTAATAGCTATGAAACAGTTTTATGAGGACAAGAGAAATACAGGAAGGTCCAGTGTTTTCTTTCAAACTCCAGGTGCAGAGCCGAGAGAGAGAAGTGCAGCACAGCAGGGACGTTAAAGAAGACTTCACCGCCCGACTGAAGGACATCTCGGACAAAGTCAGCACCATCTCTGTGAAACTGAAGCAGAAGAGTGTGGATGTAGAAGAGGCCAAAGAGGAGACAGAGGTGCTGCGCTGACTCTCACACACACACACCTTCTTTCTCTTTTAGTTATTATTATATGCATTTTTTTATCAGTTGTTTATATGAAGGTTCAGATTTATGGAAAATTAATTCGATTCACTTCCTGCATTCAAACGGTTTTGGTTTAAACGGGATCCGATTTCAGCTTTTTGACGTGTAATCGATTCATCTGCAGGAAGTGATCAAATGAACTGACCTCAGTATAACTCAGAAACAACACTTAAACGTCTACATGCACTTGATGATGTTGAGAAAGCAGTTTCTTTTCAAGTGAACGTGACCAAATTGAGAAACTTGAATCTGAATCAGTAGAGTTCACTTTTTAACAGAACTTGGTGATAGTGAGAAAAAAGTTTGTCTCTACCGATTCATCCGAGTTTACATCCGAGTGAGCTTGATCAGGATGAGAAAAACGATTCAACTCTGAATCAGTAGAGTTCGGTCTTAAGTGAACTTGATTATAGTGAGAAACGATTCGAATCTGAATATATATAATTTGGTTTCAAGTGAACTTGACCCTAGTGAGAAAACGATTCGACTCTTAGTCAACGACGATTAGTCGTTTCTTTTCAAGTGAGATTAAGAAATTTAAACCTGAATCAGTAGAGTTCGGTTTTAGGTGTAATGGATCATAGTGAGAAAATTATTTGATTATTGCTTGGTGATAAAACAATTAGAATCTCTACTGATTCATCCAAGTTTACATTCAAGTAACCTGATCAAGATGAGAAGACGTTTCAACTCTAAATCAGTAGAGTTCGGTTTTAAATGAACTTATAATCAGTGAACTTGACCTTAGTCAGAAAACTCTGAATCGATAGAGTTCGTTTTCAAAAGAAATCAATCGGATTGAGAAAACAATTCAACTCTGAATCAGTAGATTGTTTTCAGTAGTGAGAAATGATTCAAATCCGAATCAGAAGAGTTTGGCTTTAAGTGAACTTGATCATCGTGAGAATCAATAGTTTGATTTTCATAAGTCATTGATATTGATATTTCTAAAAGAAGTCAATCGGAGTGAGAAACCTATTCAACTCTTAGGCCTTTTCCACTGCTCTGGTTCCCGTGCCGGTTCCCAATTTTGGAACCAGTGCCGCGCTTTTCCACAGAAAAAA
>JAQMYI010000020.1:17193416-17211927 GCA_030014275.1 Clariallabes melas
CCGGGGATTCACAATCGAGCAGTCGCAGGACTGCTGGGTGTTTTTTCCTTACAGCCAGCAGAGACAGAGAGATAGAGCGATAGAGAGAGAAACATGAATGTGTTCAGCGTTTAGGTCGACTCCCTGTTCTTCAGGTTTAACTCTGTGGTTTTTAGCTCCATGCCGGATTCGCTTGTGCTCGGGATTAAAAGCCGGCCTCGTGTAAGAGCCGAGAAGGCGTCTAACGGGATGTAATGTAGAGTCGTGCGTGATGTGACAGGAGCTGGCCCAGAAGATAAAAGGCTACCAGGAGCAGATCGCAGCCCTGAACTCGAAGTGTAAGATGCTGACGGTGAAGGCCAAGCACGCCACCATGCTGCTGACGGTCAGCGAGGTAGGGGGGCTCTCGGACGGCCTGGAGGAGCTGGAGGATGAGGAGGAGGAGATGACCAAACACCCCACAGCACACCCCTCGGTCGTCATGGTGAGCCACTTACACACTTACAGATGCACACACACACACACATGCACACACGCTGGGTTTGATGCATGAGCGTTCAGAATCAGATTCATTCATGCATTACAGTCATTACAGATCGATTGGATCCTGAATGCAGAACGAAATTACATTACAGTTTGGTATATAGTGTTCCAAGTGTGTTTCCTAAAGGTATAAAGAAATGCTGTTTATCATAATGACACAGAGCTCAAACGTGTGGTTTATGCTACATGACACAGAAACATGTAAATTATTTCATCATAGTGACACAAAGTAAATCGTAACAACTCGGTAACTTACAGATGCAACACTGACATACAACTGACATACAGTTATACAGTGCTGGTCCAAAGTTCAGATTTATTTTCTACCTTCTAGAACAATACTGGATTTTATTCAAAGCTATAAATTAACAAATATGGCATTATGTATTTAAGTAACAACAACAGTAACAATCAGTCGCTATTTGAAGACACGGAAGTCCGCTGTTCTGGAATATTTTGGTAGCAAAACCCATCGAGCACCATGATGATGAAACTGTCTCTCATGAAGACCGTCCCAGGAAAACAAGACCAAAACTGACCTCATGGCGGAATGATGTATAACTTACTCACAAGAACACATATTTCATTTGTAGATGTTAAAATGACACGTACGTTACCTTATACTTATGGTTGTCATAGTGACATGTTTCTTTGATATTTATGCATGTCATAACAACGCAAACCTCATATGATGACATGAACCTCGTACTTAAGGATGTCATGATGACATGAACCTCGTACTTATGGATTCCACAATGACATGACCCTCATACTTATAACATTGTCATGATGACATGTTCCTCATAATTATAGAGGTCATGATGACATGAACCTTTTACTTAAGGATGTCATGATGTTATGAACCTCATAATAATGTGTGTCATGATGACATGACTTTTATACTTATGGATGTCATGGTGACATGAAACTCATTCTTATGGACGTCATGATGGCATGAACCTTATACTTATTGGTGTCATGATGATATGTTCCTCATACTTATGGAGGTCGTTATGACATGAACCTTATACTTATAGATGACATAACCCTCATAATTATGAGTGTTATGATGACATGCTAACATGACCCTCATAATTATAGATGACTTGATGACATGTTGTTAATACTTATGAATGTCATGAGCCTCTTATTTATGGGTGTCATGATGACATGTTCTTCATACTTCTGGATGTCATGACGTCATGAACCTTATTCTTACTGATGTCCTGATGTCATGAACCTCATACTTATGGGTGTCATGATGACATATTCTTCATACTTGTGGCTGTCATGACGTCATGAACCTTATACTTACAGATGTCATGATGACATGAACCTCATACTTATGGGTGTCATGATGACATGTTCTTCATACTTGTGGCTGTGATGACGTCATGAACCTTATACTTATGGCTGTCATGACGTCATGAACCTTTTACTTACGGATGTCGTGATGACATGCACCTCATACTTATGGATGTCCTGATGATATATTGCTAAAATAAAAGGGTTTCTCTTATGCTTTGTCAATTTTTTTAAAGATTAATAAATTTTTTAATCTTTAAAGATTAAAGATTAAGGTTATAATATAGTGTATATCCCTGTACTGTATTGCCTTACAAAAAGATTAGGCCTGAAACCTTGGTAATCTTAACACACGTCTGCTTTGAACAGCTTTTTATATTATGCGCGACTGTTGCCAAAATGTATAAAAGAATAGTGCACATGGCAGCTATTGACCTTTTTTTCAGTGTCCTTCCGTCATTAAGGGTTCATTCTCCTCCTTCCTGTACCAAACACTCGCTTGTACTGCAGTTCTTCTGTTCTCTAGCGACTCGGGAAACTTTGAATCTTGCCCCGGGTGAGCCATTGGCCTGCGGTTGCGTCACTGAATCGCTGTGGGACAGAAAGTTCCCCGCTAACTGCAGTTCGGCTCTGCTCTTTGCTCAACACATTCCTTCTGACCCAGTCAGACTGTGTGTGTGTGTGTGTGTGTGTTTGAGAAGCTGCTGCCGCTGCTGCTTGAGCAGAAGACATTGTTAGCGCAGTGGATCTATTTTTAGTCCGACAGCTCAGGGCTCAAGTCTCATCCAATTGAGTGCGAGGATGTGTTTTGTATCCGGCCCTACATGGAAGCCGTCCCGGGTTCAGACTGGGTGATCGTCTACATAGTTGTACTGGTAGTGTTATAACATTATGATACGAGTTTATTAGCTGGTTCAGCTGTTTTAATTTTGCGGTGTGTGAGACATGATGCATTTTTTCAAAATAGTCACATCCTTTTTGCTGTAAATAAACCTACACTCTGGTTCTTTTCCTGTTAACTTCCTTTCTACTGCATCGTCAGCTAATTTACTGATTCGGGAATTAACTCGCAAACCGCAAATCCCACTCTTTTCCTTTTCCCCACTCTGTCTGTCTCTCTCTCTCTCGTCACCTCCCGTGCGATGGGGTAGATGACCGCGGGCAGATGTCACACTCTCCTGTCTCCTGTGACGGAGGAGTCGGGTGAGGAGGGCACCAACAGTGAGGTCTCCTCCCCCCCGGCCTGCAGATCCCCCTCACCCGGGTCTAACGCTGACGTCTCCCTTAACCAGGTACCTCCCCTTTACCTTCCCCTAATCACCTCATTCACTCTGATTCGCATTAACCTTCTCGATTTCCCTACTTGCAAAATTATTGGCCCCCACACAAATAACAAATAGACAGCACCGAGCTTCACGTGGAGACACTTTTAGAGGATGGTGGATCTTACACCACATACAGTATATAAAATAAACTTCATAACGTTTTTTTTTTAAATAGATGTTCTTCTTCAAACAGCCTAATGTAATTCTACTTTTTAAAGGAATAAAGAAAACTGACACACGTTAATACAGTATGTATGTCATAATGACATAACTGATGCTTATATACTGTAAGTCATAATGACATGAAACTGAAACTTGTCTATACGTATACAGTATAAGTTACAATTACAACTTTTATAGGTTATAATGACACATAATTTATATTTATAGGCATATTTTATGTAGGAAATGATCATATACTATATGTCATAATGACATACAGAACATCCAAAAGTATTTTAGAAGATGAAGAAAGAGAATAAGGAAGAAAGTATTTGATAAAAGAGGGTTACACTGACTGGAACAAGAAGAAGAAGAATTTATACAGATCATTATGGCATACTATTGATATGTGCATGTTTAGATTGTGGATAATGACACAACTGATACTTATATGGGTCATAATGACTCATAACTCCTAAACATCATAATGGCATGTAACTGACCAGAACTGGCTGGCGATTCAAGCTCCAGCTCTACCAAGCTGCCGCTGTTGGGCCCTTGAGCAAGGTCCACAACTCTGTCTGATCCTGGGGTGCCGTGCCGCCGCTGACCCTGCACTCTGACCTCAGTTTCCTTACAAGCTAGAATATGTGAAGAAGCGAATTTCAATGTGTATGAGACAACTAAAGGGTGTCTTCTTCTACTTGTTGTCTTTCTTTTTCTACATAACATACAGTAACTTTCAAAATCACACAACTTATGCTTATACGTCTTAATTTCACATAACTTGTAATAATATGGATCATAAGGACACAATCTACATGATAACACACACTGTCCATAACATAATATATCTAATCAATCATAGCTCATAGCTGTCATCATGTTACACTGATATACTGTATAAAGTACTGTATGTTAAAATGACGCATTGAGTGCCTCCCGCCATACTGCTGACTCGTATCTAACACATTCCTTCAATGCACCGCCCCCGAGCTGATAAAAACATACCACAGAGAGCGCTGGTCGGAGCTCAGGGTGTAGTGAGGTCTGAAATTACAGCCGTATAATGGAGAGCTGGGTTTTTAGGATGAAGTCATGTCATTGTATATGTTCTTCATGTAGCTCGCTTCCTGCTTGATTTCCATTACTTTGGGGTTTAATCTCTGGTGTATCTATGTACATTCAGTGTACAATAATTCTTATGGTCATTTTCTTCAATTTAAACCTGAGCTATGTAGTGTTAATGTTAAAAACCTTAGCATTAATGCTATAAATCTTTAGGAACACCACCCAATACTGACTGATGTTAAATTAAATAATAAATCCAATAATGTAATTTAGTCAGGGAGGAAGTGAACAAGGAACTATATGAACATGCTTGTGCTTCTATAGTTAACTTGGTTACTACTGTAAAATATATGTACTGTACTGTACTTCGTTACTGTACTTAAGTGCATATTTCACATATCTGTATTTTACTTGAGTAGTTTCATTATAGGACACTTTTTACTTTTACTCTGCTTTAAAGTACAGCAAATATCCGTACTTTTACTTCACTACCTTTCTGCATGGTGTTGCGTTACCCAACGAAAGTGGTGAATAGTACAGCGGTACCACGGTATACGAATTCAGTCCGTTCCAGAAGCGAATTCTTAGGGTGGAATTTCCTATTGTGAATAGGATACTTCTAAAGAAAAGAATGCAAATGCAGATAACACAAAATATTACCAATATTACTAATTTCCAACACTATAATCGTATTGTCGCATATAAAAACAACCAAAACATTTAGAAAAGGCATGTAAATGAAGTAAAATATAAAATAAAGAGACATTAAACCTCTCTGAACCTTAAGTTAGGATTCCTCTTGGCACCGACTGCTTTGAAAACCAAACTCAAAGTGGCTCCGTTTTCTTCTTGCTACAGGCCTTGATAACATTCTTGCACAAACTCCAAAAAAAAAACCCACAAAAAAATATGTAAACTCGTTTCGCTTGGCTTTCCACTGACATTTTGAACGGCTACAGGACAAACGCGCAAGTTAGCCAGCATTTGGTTCAGCTAGGTTCGTATGTTGAAAATGCTTCACATGCCTAGGCAAAATTTCAGTTCTTAAGGCGAAAACTCTCGGGGCGGGGCGTTCGGCGTAGGCCGAGGTACCAGTGTTTTTGAAATGATCTGACTACCTGCTGACTATCTTGCGCATTATTGTTCGAGACACAGATAATAATGTTAAAGATGTTTGGAATCAGAAGTGTAGCTAGTTGCAAACAGTGACTTATGTTTAGATTTGAAACTTGAGTAAATTTCGAGGCGAATACTTCTGTACTTTTCGTAAATAGAGATCTTATACTGTACTTTTACTTTAGTAATGTTTGCCCTAAGGAATCTCTACTTTTACTCAAGTCCAGGATTTGTTTACTTTGCCTACGTCTGATAATTTTACTTCAAATTCATAATAACCTGAGTTACAGCTAATAGCTTATTAGCTTCATTTACACTACTGGTTCTAAGTACTGATGGAGAATTAACTTAAAAGGAAAAAAACAGACTAAATAGTAATTATAGCAACTAGAAGCTACAGCTGACTTGTAACAAGTTATTGTTAGTATAAATATTTGTATTGGAAAAATAAGATTTTTTTTTTTCGTGCATGAGTTGTAGAAGCTTCTAACTAGCATGTAGGTAAAGACATTAGAACTAGATAATGGTCTAAATATTGTTCTGCATTTGATGCACTCTCTTCCTCAGAATGCAGGAAGACCCCCGTTAAGTCGCGCCCCTCTACAGGAGCTGTACGACCAGTCCATGGAATCCGCCGCCACGGCAAACCTGGATGACCTACAGCGCTCGTGGGAAACGCTAAAGAACGTGGTAAATGATTTTCCATCCCATTCTCAACTCTTATCAGCGTACATAACAGTGTTATCGCTCCCCGGCGCACTCCTGACCGCTTGCGCTCTACTCACTGCTGTGTAGATCAGTGAGAAGCAGAAGAGTCTGTACGAGGCTCTGGAGAGGCAGCAGCACTACCAGGAGTCTTTACAGTCCATCTCCACCAAGATGGAGTCCATCGAGGCTTCACTCAACGAAGGGCTAGAAGCTGGAAAGAGTCCCGAGAGCCAGATGGCAGCCCATCAGGTGAGGGAAGCAGGGACCGAGAATCACATTAGTATCAAATCCTAATTATTTACTAGTTGTTTTTTTTTAAATGTGGATTTTAGGGACCACACACATATAATCATTAAAGAATAAATCAATAAAGAAATTAATTTAGTATACACAAACTTTGACTATATTGTGCCTGGTGTTCCTCAGGGTCCTATGCTAGTGCCACTGCTTTTTAAGATTTTTACATGTACTGTAAATAGTAAATATGCTATTTAGCCAAAAGTCTGTGGACACGCATATGTACTTGTTGGACATCCCATTCCAGACTTTCCACTAGATTTTGGGGCAAGGCTGTGTGTGGAGCATTAGTGAGCTCAGGCGGATGTCGAGGAGCCTCAAGTTCTTCCAGAAGGGGTTCAGTGGGGTTGAGTTCATTCAGGGCTCTTTGCAGGACACTCATTCCAGGTGGAAGAGATATTGTAATGCTACAGCGCACAAAGACATTTTATGCCATTATGTGCATCAGAATTTTTGTGAACAGTTTGGAGAAGAAACTCCTATGGGTGTGATGGTCAGGTGTCCACTTACTTTTGGTTTTATACTGTTTCTGTAAGACAAGTATACAAATCAATATGAGTACAAGGAACTGACTAAGAGTTAATGTGGTCAATGTACACTATGTATAGCTGTACTGTATTTACAAAGCTCAGAGGTGATGATGGTAACGTAGATGGGTTTCTGTAAACTAAAGGAAATGAAAGCATGCATAATTTGACAAAAAAAAAAAACATTGTGCCTGTTTCAGTTTCAGCATTGTGCATGTGTTTGTCCTTAGTGAGACCAAGGCAACATAATAAACAAATAAATATAAAATGCACGCCCTTGCCCCAGTCTGTCCTGTATTGTTTCAGTAAATGATGGACTTCCTGTGTGTCCAGGCGCTGATGGATGAGATCCTGATGCTTCAGGATGAGATCAACGCTCTACAGGCGTGTTTCTCGGAGGAGCTCCAGCGGGACGAAGAGAGCCCCGAACAGGACGCTGGCGACCAGCTGGCACTGCACTCCACCCTCACCGTGCTGGGAGAACGCATGGCCACCATCCGCATGAAGGCCTCGGGCAAGCGCCAGCTCCTGGAGGTGAGACATACGGTGTTCTTTCACACGCGACAGGAGCCTGAGCAGAGAGGTCTGGGGTTAAACCGAGTGTCTTATCGTGAACAGAGAATCTTAAGCTTGTGGCCTTTCTCATGTGGTGTCTCTAATTTAAAAAAACGTTTGCCATATGCGCAATGAAAAAAAAACTAGCTAATTATTGATATCAGTAAATAAAAAAAGGAAGTACTTCAGACATTACAAATCTTTAACAAATACTAAATCTGATGTTCAGATGTATTTAAAATCTGTAAATCCATTTAAGTTTTTAAAAATATATGAAGATATTAATAATCTTTTAACCCCCTCCCCGATCTGTCCTTTTTATTATTAATAATTGATATATAAGTAATAACTATTTATGATCAGCAGCTAATTATACTTTATTTTATATATTTTTTAATTTTATTAATTTTAGTTTTTTTTCACTTTTAAAATGGTCTTTTATTTGTTAACATTTTCCCTAAAACCATTACTTAGAACTGCAAATTTCTAATATTTTTTAAACTAATAATCAAACACAATCAGTTAACCAATAATCGATGAATCATTCATTGTTAATGGTAACAAGATGCGCATTGTTCTCAGTTTATTATAGTTTTATTAAATCAGTTCTAGTGACACAATCTCAACACATTAGTTTTATGAAGCAAATAAAACAAGTCAAATAGTTATAACCAAAAAATAAAAACAATAAGCCAGGCACATAAACATTCTCTGTCCGGTACTGTGCACCACCTGTACAAGTACAAGTTAACAGATACTGTATATGAGCTACACATGAGAAACATTACGCAAAACAAACATTATCAGTTAATACATTTTCAATCTTAAGTGAATCTTAATCGATTAATGATCAGTCATTAACATTTCTAGTACTAGCGTAGTTCTGCGTGACCGTGAGTAACAGGGTGTTGATCTCTGCTGTACAGGAGCGGCTGAACGAGCAGCTCGAGGAGCAGAGACAGGAACAGGCCCTGCAGCGTTACCATAGCGAGGCAGAGGAGCTCGATCATTGGCTGCTCAGCACGCGAGCGACACTTAGCTCCGCCCTCCAGCCGCATCCGGAGGACATGGACATGGAAGAGCAGCTGATCGACTGTCAGGTGAGCAGCAGGGAAAGTGCTTCTGATTAGACACTGAGGCGTGAAATGTCTTGTAGAAACCTAATAATAATAATAATAATAATAATAATAAAATAAAAATAATCATATCATACTATACCATGAGGGCTGTTTTATAGCTCATGTACAAGATCACTTGGTACTCTCAGGAAACAGACGCGAACGTACTCACCGCATTCTTCTGGACCTAACATTTGCTAAGAAACCATGAACTGGAAAATTATTAACTGCAGTTTGGTTTGTGGTCAATCATTTATTTTCTGGCTGCTTTTAGTCCGGAAAAAGAAATTTGTTGAAATGGATAGCTTGAGAACTTACACCATGATGCCCTATTCTCCAGATTGACACACACCGTTCCCAAACGAAACTCAGCTTTTTTCTTTTAAACGACAGTGATTCCAGTGGTTAGTCTCTTCTAGATAGTGGCAGAGGAATGCAAACAAAATAACAAAACCGAAAACATAATAACAAATCAGAAAACACAATGACATTTCAATTCTGTGAGGCTGCAGTACTACTTTGTACAGTATGTCTCGAGTGACGGATATCTCTTCCAATCAGAAATAAGAATTTTATTCGCAAACTATTCCTACCTTTTCTGGTTTAACTAATTTGTTGTTGTGTTTTCTCATTTGGTATTTTGTTTCTGGATATGTCGTTGTGTTTTCTGTAGTTATGTTTTCTGTTATGTTGTTATCCGATTTTTCATTTTGTTTTCAGTTTTGTTATTTTGTTTTTGAATTTGTTACTTTGTTCTCAGTTTTGTCATTTTGTTTTGGGTTTTGTTATTTTGTTTTCGGTTTTGTTATTTTGTTTTGGGTTTTGTTATTTTGTTTTCGGTTTTGTTATTTTGTTTTGGGTTTTGTTATTTTGTTTTGGGTTTTGTTATTTTGCTTTCGGTTTTGTTATTTAGTTTTTTCAGTTTTGTTATTTAGTTTTTTCGGGTTTTGTTATTTTGTTTTTTTCATTTTCCATTAAGTTTTCGGTTTTATTGTTTAGTTTTTGGATTTTTCAATTTGTTTTTGGTTTTGTTATTTTGTTTTCAGTTTCGTTATTTTGGATTTTTCCGTTTTTTATTATTTTGTTTTAGTTTTTTTTTTTTTTTTTCATTTTGTTTTCGGTTTTATTATTTTGTTTTGGGATTTTTCAATTTGGTTTCAATTGGTTTTATTTTTTCGGTTTTATAATTTAGTTTTTTCGGTTTTATAATTTTGTTTTTGCATTTTTCAATTTGTTTTTGGTTTTGTTATTTTGTTTTTTGTTTTTTGTTTTTTGTTTTGTTTTACATTTCTCGACACTGTAACTAGAGTCTAATAACTGTAACATATGATTGGGTAATAATACACTTGGCTGTAGCTCATTCACAAGCCTAAACAATTCTTTAAGTCAAATTTAAGTCACACAGTAAACAGTAAACAAGGTGTTGCTGTTTATGAAAGAGGAGCAAATTAATTGTTCATATGATGAACCAAAAGATATCGCAATATTCCAATTTTTTTCTAAGCAGGTCATTCAATAAAAATGCAAACAATAGAAGTAAAAATACCAGCTAACGAGCAACATTTTCCATGGGGTGTATTTGCATACCGAAACCTGATTGGCTCTTATATTTTATGATGTCATAACCCTGGCTTCAGCTGTTTTGTAAGTGGTTCTGTATACTGTAAGTGACAGATTTCTTCTCCATTCTGCGTACAGAACATGCTGCTGGAGATCGAGCAGAAGGTGTTGTGTCTGTCCGAGCTGTCCGTACACAGCGAGAGCCTCCTGCTGGAGGGGAAGGCCGGCATGCGTGGAGACGCCGAGCAGCTCACGCTCAAACTGCACAGCCTCAAAGCCAGTCTGCTGGAGCTGCAGCGCATCCTCCAGGACAAACACACACACATCCAGGTGAGTATCTTAAAAAAAATCATGCTCTGTCCTGATGGAACAGCTTTAGCTTTGACTCGTACAAAGTGCTGACGGTGGAGACACCGCCTTAAAGGAGTAGTTTTTTTCCTCAGCACACAGGATACGGTTCTTATTACTCTCTCGCAGTTTCAGTTACGTTTCAGTTAAACCGTCTTCTGAAGTCGCGTGTCTCAAGAGCACCAAACAAACTTCAGTGGTAGAGAAACCAGCCCGACCGCAGTCCTCCTGTGTCATACTGAAACCCCTGTCTGTCTCATGGGTGAGGACCGTGTACAGAGCAAAGCAAAAGAGCAGCCAGTGAACAAGGTGATTGTTGGGAACACAGAGACCTCTGGGAAAGGCTGTTTTCCTCATGTTAAGCTTCCCTCAGGGTTAATTTCAGCACAGGTGTGTAAGCAGTGGTGACTCCAGCTGTGTTCACTTCACTGTGGACGCTCATGACTAAGACACAGCCACCAACTTTGGAGATTCTCGATAGTCTGAGAAGTGAGATGTATAATTATGTTCGGAACATTTTGGTCTAAAACGTGAACTCCTGAAATGAAACTAATTTTAAATAAGTCACAGTTACTTTTTTACATGTAAAGTCGCGATACAAGAGCTAATGTGACCGCCAAAGAGTTTGGGGTGTTTGGTGTAGAGTTTGGGATGTTACACTGCAAAAAATGTTCTAGAATATCTTAAAATAAATTCACAACAAACCAAGTTTAAGATAAAGCTTATTTCTAGCCAGTTGTCACTGATATTGCAAGTTTGTTTTGGTCTGTTTTCATTTTATTGTTAGAAAGTATAGATAAATTCAATCCAGACATTCAGTTTGGCTATTAGCCGTAGGGTTTGATTATTAGCCATGGGGTTTGATTATTAGCCATGGGGTTTGATTATTAGCCATAGAGTTTGATTATTAGCCATGGAGTTTGATTATTAGCCATGGGGTTTGATTATTAGCCATAGAGTTTGATTATTAGCCATAGGGTTTGATTATTATCCATGGGGTTTGATTATTATCCATGGGGTTTGATTATTAGCCATAGAGTTTGATTATTATCCATGGGGTTTGATTATTAGCCATAGGGTTTGAGTTATTTGCCATAGGGTTTGGGTTATTAACTGTAGAGTTTGAGTTGCTATCCATATATTTTGGACTGTTAGCCATAAAAAAATTTTTATTAGCCGTAGGGGTTTGGTTATTGTCCATGGAATTTGAGCTATAGCAATAATCTAACAGCAGGTTTCCTTTGTTACCGCAGGGTTCCTTGATGGAGCAGGAGGAGAGTGAGCCGGACTTGTCTCTGTCTCAGAGCCCGAGCGTACTGGACTGGCTGAGTCAGGCTCGGTCCACTCGCAGCCAGCAGCACCAGGACACGGTGCAGAGACAACGGGTACAAACCTCACACCTTAAACTGATGTGTATACAGTATCTACAACCTCACCACACCTTCAACGTGTGTTTGATTTCAAATCAGGTTAACGTAGCTACGGAGGAATAGATAACTAGATACAGTTTATAATTTGGCTGTAAGGTGGGCGGGGTTAAGATCGGTGTGTTAGTCCAGAGCTAGCAAGTGCAATTGTCGCAGCTCCGGTGACTCCATAATCAGGCGGACCTTAAAATGGAAATATCATGATAATTGCTGCTTTTCTACACTGTCAATCAAACATTCTGGTTAGAATATTAGGCCACGCCCATTGGGTCAGCCTTTCTGGTGTAGTAGTAGTTTATCTCTGTGCTGTGCAGGAGTTAGAGGCACAGCTGGAGGAGCAGAGGAAGCTGATGCAGTCTGTCGCCTGCCGAGGGGAGGAGATTCTCTCACAGCAAACCACGCCCAATGGAGAAAGGTGTGTCCTCTTGGATAATGGGCGCCATTCCTTAAAAAACCCTTTTGCATTTGCCTTTTATGACCGTGCCAATTGGTCTTTTGTGTTTTTTTTTTGTTTTTTTTAATATTTGATTTGTCACAGTCACAGTGCTGCAGATCTGCAGGATGCGGGTGAGAGCGCGGGCGAACAGGACTGTATGATAATGAAGTGGGAGAATCTCAACAAAGACCTGAACACCAAGCTGCAGCTTCTAGTGAACACCATGCAGGACGAACAGCTCAGCTCGGTACGTCACAAACACCTCATGATGACGTGCGCGGTCAGCCCGTGAGAGCGTGGTGATGGGATTTTTGACCTTGCTCTTGTCTTGTCTTGTCTTGTAGGTGTATCAGAGGTCTCGAGTGTCCAGCCCAGGAAGTGTTTTCAGAGGGGATCAGCTCACACCGGACGTTTTTTCTCCAAGTGCTTTATTCGAGACTTTAAACCACAAAGAGGAGGAGCTAGCCGAGGTAGATATTAGATATACTAATAGGTATAACGTACCTAGATTAGGTGTGAAAGATGTTATTTGATTTGTCCTGTTTTTGTTTTTTTACACCAGCCTGACGTTGACCCCGCCCACACTCGGGAGAGGAACCTGTACGAGGCTGTGTGTTCAGCCTCCGCCTGGCTAGACACAGCAGAGAACAGTCTGCTCTCTGGCCCCGTGCTGCTGTCGGACGACTCGGAGGTTCAGCTGTGTCATTTAGAGGTACGCCGCGTCTCTTATTGATCTGATGAACTGAAAAATTATATTAGCGGTGCATCACATGACTTGAGAGTGTTTCTCTGTCTGTCTGTCTGTCTGTCTGTCGTTCAGGGTTTGAATAAGGAGGTGAAGAATGTCAGAGAGGAGGTGTGTAAGTGTCAGGAGGTGATGCAGGGATGCGACGTAGGAGGCGACGACTTGATCGAGGAGGTGCTGGACGGACTGGACGGGAGGCTCAGGTTGATGGATTCGCTGCTGGAGCAGGGATGCGACAGTATCAGAGACAGACTGCAGGAACACACGACGTTTCAGGTGAGTAATATTTGTAAATATTTTGATTAGAGCACGCTTCAAGAAGATGTTTTTAGGAAGCGTTATAAAAATAAAAGAGCCAATCGAGAATCGAGGGCCAGTGTGCGAATACAAGACATTGAAAAGTGGGCGGGGCTTTTTTTTTTTATATATTTACACGCATAATCATAATCAAAGCAATTTGTGGTGAAAATGTGCTCTAGTGATTTTTATTAAATTGCATGTAGTTTAAATAAAAATACACATAGTGTACAAAGGTATGTATGAAATGACGAAGCCTTGACGTCTTTTACTTCCCGCCGTCTTCCAGGCTGAACTGAGGCAGTTATTCTCCGCGATGTGCGACTCGAAGCATCAGCTGCAGCAGAAGATGTGCGGAGCTGCAGATCGTCCGGCGTCCAAACAGCTGGAGGTTTGGATCAGACATCAGCTCGTCATCACATTTATTCATCCACGACCATATTTGAAGAAGAATTGAATTTAAGGCGCTGATATGACGCTTTATTTTGAAGAATTTACCAAAAAAATCTGTTTGGTCTAGCACAGGCATCGCTAAATGGCCCTAATGTTTGTTTTTCTGATAAATTAAAAAAATTATTATTATATCAATAATCTAGCGCTTTTTTCCCTTGTAGTGGGCGTGGCTTTATGCGTCACTCAACAGAGCCAATCAACACGATAGTTTACAGTCTATAAACTATTAGTATGTGGAAGACACAGACATGAAAGTGCGACATGGCATGGCTTACTCCAAAATAATGAAAGTAGACTATGAAAACTGGAACTTCAAAGATGTATGGACAGATAAGATAAGATAAGATAAGATAAGATAAGATAAGATAAGATGCACCGCTATTCGTCCCCCAGTTGCTACAGCAGCAAATAGAAAATAGGGATAGTGCAGTGTATAAATAATAATAATAATAACAATAATAATAATAATAATAATAATAATGTGAACGCTAATAATAATAATAATAACATGTGAGTGTGTATCAATAATCTAATAATCAATAATCGCTTTTTTCCCTTGTAGTGGGCGTGGCTTTATGTGTCACTCAACAGAGCCAATCAACACGATAGTTTACAGTCTATAAACTATGAGTATGTGGAAACTGGAACTTCAAAGATGTACGTATGGACAGATAAGATAAGATAAGATAAGATAAGATATACCGTTATTCGTCCCACAGTGGGGAAATTTTTCTTGTTACAGCAGCAAATAGAAAATAGGGACAGTGCAGTGTATAAATAATAATAATAATAACAACAACAACAATAATAATAATAATGTGAACGTTAATCATAATAATAATAATAATAATAATGTGAACGCTAATAATAATAATAATGTGAACGCTGGTCAGAGGGGGGAGGGGGGAGCAGTCATACTCGGGCATCGTATAAATCATCATGCTCAGTTCTTTCATGTTCATTTACAGACCGACAGCGTGCGAATTAAGACTGATTAAATACTGATTAAAGACAGATTAAAGACTGATTAAAGACTGATTAAAGACCGATTAAAGACCGATTAAAGACTTATTAAAGACTTATTAAAGACTGATTAAAGACCGATTAAAGACAGATTAAAGACAGATAAAGACAGATAAAAGACCTGATTAAAGACCGATTAAAGACCGATTAAAGACCTGATTAAAGACCTGATTAAAGACCGATTAAAGACAGATAAAGACAGATAAAGACTGATTAAAGACCTGATTAAAGACCGATTAAAGACCGATTAAAGACCGATTAAAGACAGATAAAGACTGATTAAAGACCTGATTAAAGACCGATTAAAGACAGATTAAAGACAGATAAAGACTGATTAAAGATTGCTGTTTGAGTTAAATACAAGAATACACTATTAATGATTAACATAGTTACTGAAAATTGGCAATAAATATTATTGAAATGCTACAGTATGGACATTTTATTGGGAAATTACTTGTTTTTTTAGATACACAAGCGTGAAATTCGGACCTTGAATCGAAGGAAATTTTATTGAGCAGTCCTGAAATTTTAATTCAGCACCCTTGGGCTAGATGCTTGTCCTTTCTGTTATTTTTTTTCTTCTTGATTATATATTATTTCACCTGTGTGTATGTGTGTGTGTGTGTGTGTACAGACTCTGGCTGAAGCAGAGGACAGTCTGAGGGAGTTTGAGCAGAAGGTGTGTGAGATGAGGACTAAAGGAGAAACGCTGCAGTCGGACCCAGTGACCACGCAGGAGCTGCTCAGACTGCAGGTACCAGAACATTAATTATTAATGTTAATAATCATCAATGCACATTATTATAAGACGTAAGACTTCCTCGTTCTCTTCTTCTCTTGTGTTTAATGGCGGCTTTCAAACCAACTAGGTGCATACTGCCACCTGCTGTATCAGAAAGTCAGTAACACAAGTGTACCCCAGCACGGAACAATAATAATTATAATTATAATAATAATAATAATAATAATAATAATGTGAACGCTGGTCAGAGGGGGAGGGGGGAGCAGTCGTACCCGGGCATCGTATAAATCATCGTGCTTAGTATGAAAGCAGCCTAAGAGACAGAGCTTGCACACATCTGGTTATGTATAAACGCCAGGAGAGGAAACGATGCTGAAACTATAAACCAGAAACTAAAAATGGTTGAGATGATCTTAAAGGTTTTTCATAAGAAAGTCTCAGAAAAAGTTTCAGAGTTTCTGAAAATGGTTTGGTTTCCGCATTTTTGTCTTGGGTTTCTGAAAACGTTTTAAGTTTTAAATTCCTGAAATGGTTTTGAGTTTCTGAAAAATTCTTGTGTTTGTAAAAAATAATAATAATAATAATCCTGAGTTTCTAAAAAATAAATAAATAAATAAATCCAGAGTTCAGCGAAAAGTTCAAATAAAAGTTCTTGAAAAAAGTTTAAGTTTCTAAAAAATAATTATTTCACTCTGTTTTCGCAAGTGTAACCATGTTCCATGCTCCTTTGCAAAAAAAAGATATTAGATTGTTTAAAAAGTTTTTATGTTCCTGAAAAAATTCAGAAAAAAGATATTAGATTCCTGAAAATGTTACTGAAAATTATACTAGGTTTGTGAATGATTAGTTTCGCATGAACTAATCTACTGGGATTCTGTTTAAAAAAAAAAGTATTGTGTTTATTATGTAAAAGAAAAAACAAAGAAAATAAAAGGCAAAAAAACTAAGTATTGGATTTATGCAAAAATGAAAAAAGAATGTGTTTTTGTAAATAAAATAAGTTGAGTTTTTATTTAAAAAAAAAAAACATTGGGCTTCTGTGAAAACAAAAAAAAAGGTTTTATGTGTCCAAGAAAGATGAAAAAAAAAATTTTGTGTTCATGTATAAAAGAAATTATAAATAAATAAAAGTTTAAATTTCTGTAAAAAAAATAAAATAATAAAATAATAATAATAATAATAATAATAATAATAATAAGTTACAGACAGCCCAAAAAGAAATGTTGAAGTCCAAAACGGTTCCCAGGTTCCTGGACTGGTTCCTCATGTCTTGAAAAAGTTCCCAGGTTCCTGGAAAGGTTCTCCATGTTGAACAGGGTTGTGGATTTCCTGGAAATGCAGCTGCTATGTTGTTTCAGTTGGAAAATGATTACAACCTGCCTGACACGCTGTGTGCGTGTGCGTGTGTGTGTGTGTGTGTGTGTGTGTGTGTAGGACGTGTATGAGGAGCTGGTGGAGATGGTGGGCTCGAGGCGGAGTGCTCTGAACCAGACGCTGGTGTTGAAGGCTCAGTACGGGAAGGCTTTACAGGACCTGCAGGAGCTGGTGGACACGGCGCAGGACAAAATGGCCGCCGATCAGAAGACGACCGCGGGCTCCGTGCTCCAGGTCCAGATCCTCCTGGACAAGCACAAGGTGTGTCTCGTGTGTGAACGTGTTTGAAAAGTGCTTGTCCTAGGGGTTGGAACCTGATTTCTTTGTTATTGGTGATTTTTTTTTTTTTTTTTACATTTTACGTGTGTGTGTGTGTGTGTGTGTGTGTGTGTGTGTGTGTGTGTGTAGGAGTTTTTCCAGGGTCTGGAGGCCCACGTGGTGTTGACGCAGGCGTTCTTCAGGCAGGTGAGTGCGGTGATGGTGCAGAGAGAGGCTCAGACTCTGGAGGAGACCGTCGCTCAGGCTCAGACCGTCCTCAAGCAGGCGCACAGGAGAGGGGTGGAGCTCGAGGGCATCCTGGAGGTGTGTGTGTGTTTGTGTTATATTAAACAGGTTTATATAAACCCTATTAGTTGTGTTGTATATGAGTGTTGGTTTTATATTGTGTGTGTGTGTTTCAGGAGTGGAGCAGCTTTGTCGGAGAGTACCAGGCCCTGTACACGCAGCTGGAGGTGGTGGAGGGCAGCATTCCGGCCGTGGGGCTGGTGGAGGAGACCGAGGAGAGACTGAGCGAGAGGATCGCGCTCTACCAGGTACTCTACACCTCCTGTAGCGCCCCCCGAAGGTCTGTATGAATAACCGCTGGCGTGCGCTCTGAACTGTGTGCTCTGTCCTGCAGTGTCTGAAGAGCTCCCTGGTGGAGCGGCAGCAGCAGCTCTATCAGATCCTGGAGGACGGGAAGAGACTGTTACTGCGCGTGTGCTGCTCGGAGCTCGAGGCTCAGCTCACACAGCTCGGGGAGCGCTGGCTCAGCAGCACCACCAAAATCAGCAAAGAGCTGCAGCGCCTCGACTCCACACTCAAACACTGGACCAGGTCTCACAGCTTTACACTCACAGCTTTACACTCTACAGCTTTACACTCTACAGCTTTACACTCTACAGCTTTACACTCACCGCTTTACACTCTACAGCTTTACACTCACCGCTTTACACTCTACAGCTTTATACTCACCGCTTTACACTCTACAGCTTTATACTCACAGCTTTACACTCTACAGCTTTACACTCTACAGCTTTACACTCTACAGCTTTACACTCTACAGCTTTACACTCTACAGCTTTATACTCACCGCTTTACACTCTACAGCTTTATACTCACAGCTTTACACTCTACAGCTT
>JAQMYI010000020.1:17212027-17224220 GCA_030014275.1 Clariallabes melas
ACAGCTTTACACTCTACAGATTTACACTCACCATTTACACGAACCGCTTTACACTCACAGCTTTACACTCTACAGCTTTACACTCACAGCTTTACACTCACCGCTTTACACTCACAGCTTTATACTTACAGCTTTACACTCTACAGCTTTACACTCACCGCTTTATACTCACAGCTTTACACTCACCACTTTACACTCTACAGCTTTACATTCTACAGCTTTACACTCACCGCTTTACACTCACCACTTTACACTCACAGCTTTACACTCACCGCTTTACACTCTACACTCTTTCCATTCCATTTTCTTTTTCTTTTTTTACTTTTTACAATATTAGCTATTCTTGACATTATTCTTTATTCTTTACTCTTCACATCATTTACCTTTTTACTTTTTATTCTTTACTTTTTACTTTTTAATTTACTCATTACTCTTTACAATACAATTATTATTTATTCTTTTATTTTATTTTTTTATTCTTTACGTTATTTCTTTATTCTTTACATAATTTTCTTTTCTTTTCCATATAGTTCTTTATTCTTTATAAAATACAATTATTCTTTATTTTTAATTTACATTTTTTTACTCTTTACACTCTACTATTTACTATTTGCTGTATTCTTTACTCTGGACTCTTCATTCTTTACTTTACCACCTATCCTTCATTTACCTCATTCTTTACTCTTTACACTTTATTCGTTATCCTTTACTCTTTACTGTACTTTTACATTATTCTTTATGAAAATACAAATATTGTTGATTCTTTTTTATGTTCTATACTTTACACTTTACTATTTTTACTCAGGACTAATTCTTTACTTTACACTTGACTTTTTACTTTACTGTTTACTCTTTATGCTTCATTCTTTTTTACTTTGTTTTTGACTCTTCACTCTTTATACTTTACTTTTTAATTTTTACTTTACACTTAGACACTTACTTTAAAAAATTACTCTGAAACTAATTACTGTGTAGTTACTGATACTGTATGTGTTAATCTTTAATCTTAGCTGTATCATGTTTTCATTTACTCTATTGTACAGTATTTAGTTTTTTCTTTACTCTTAATTTTTTATACTTTCTTTTTATTTCCCCTTGCTTCACTTTTACATTAGCTTTATTCAGCCGTGACTTTGTCTCACTACACTAATTTACACTCATTTTACTGTACACATCCTTTACTTTTCTCTTCTTCACTTCATTGCATGTTTAGTATTTAAATTACTTTACAAGATTCACCTTACAGTTTACAGTTATTTCTTTCTCTCCTCCTCACCAGGTACCAGAGCGACTCGGCGGAGCTGGGTCAGTGGCTGTCCTCGGCTCTGGAAAGACTGGAGTTCTGGAGCACGCAGTCTGTAACCGTTCCTCAGGAGCTGGAGACGGTCCGAGACCACCTGCACATGTTCCTGGTGAGTGAGGACATTCTCAACAACGTCCACGCACCTCCGTCTCGGAGTTTCCTGTTACAGTTTACAGTTATTGTTTAAAAAAACAAAAACAAACCCTGTCCCCTGCCTCACACTTGTCCCCCCCCCTGCCCTGTCTGTAGGAGTTCTCTAAAGAAGTAGACGCTAAATCATCCCTGCGCGCGTCTGTGCTGAGCCGCGGGAACCAGCTGCTGAGGCTGAAGAAGGTGGACACGGCGGTGCTCCGGACTCACCTGGGCCAGGTGGAGACGCAGTGGGCGGAGCTTCTCACGCGCATCCCTGTGGTTCAGGAGAAACTCCATCAGGTGAGATGTTAAATAAAACGCAGGAAGATTTCTTTCTCCTCTTTTTCTTCTTCTTCTTCTTCTTACACACTGTATTTGCGCTGTACAGCTGCAGATGGAGAAGCTGGCGTCCCGTCACGCCATCACCGAGCTGATGAGCTGGATCTCCCTGATGGAGAACGTCATCCAGGAGGACCAGGACAAGATCCTGGGGGCGGTGGGCTCTGAGGTGGTGCAGGCCTACATCCAAAAATATAAGGTGTGTGTGTGTGTGTGTGTGTGTGTGTGTGTGTGTGTGTGTGTGTGAGAGAGTGCGTACGTGTGTCGTCTGTCTCAACATATAGGGAAGGATTATTAACTTTTTTTACTTTTCTTTCCTTTTTTCTCCTTCACTTTTTGTTGTCTGTTAATTATTTTATTTTAATTTATTTAGTTTTCATCTCTTTAGGATCTTCTTTTCTCCTTCACTTTTTATTTCCTTTATTGTCTTATTGATAGTTTTTTTTCTCCCTGCCTTTCCTCCTTACTTATTTAATTTTCTTTTCTTCTTTTTGTACCTTTTATTCTTTACTAGTCATTTACATTTTTTTTTTAAATGCTTTAGTTTTTTATCGTTGTTCCTTTTTTTTTCTTTTTTTTTTTAGTTTTTGTGCACCAGTTTTTTCCTGGTCATTGTTTATGTTTCTATTTTGTTATGATTTTAGTTGCATTTAAATATCTTTTATCACTTTTCTCCTTTTAATTTTTTTAACCTGTTTTTCTTTGCTTTTGACTCTTCACATTTTATACTTTTTAGTTTTTACTTTACATTTAGACACTTAGACTTTTTTACGTTAAATTAATGTGTAGTTACTACACAGTAATTTAAAGTCTTTATGCTCTTTTAACATCCTTCAAATTTTATTTTTTTAAGTATTTTCTTTATTTTCATTTAACTCCTTCATTTTATTTAACTTAAAAAAATTCCCTTTGATTCTTCATTTTCATGATTTTTCTGATTATATTTTCCCTTTTCCTTTTGTTAATTCCTTTATTTATTTCTTGCTTTTTTATTTGCATATTTTTGTCTTGTTAAAAAATATATACTTTGTTTTAATAATTATTTCCCCTCTTTTTTTAATTTCTTAATTTGTTTACATTTTCTTGTTTCTCATTTTTCTAAAATTTTCCCCTTACTATTGACTTTTTATTGTTTCTTTTGCTTCTATTTTATTATTTATATATAACATATAATATTTACATTTTCTTTTTCTATTTTCCCTTTTTATTATTTTATCTTTTTGATAATGTTAATTATTTCTTATTTTCCTTATAAGGAAAATGTCTTATTTCCATTTCTATAATAAGACAGTAGTATCCAGGCTATAGATTTGTTTGATCCCACACTGATCAGACATTGTGCTGGGGTTACTGTACAGCATGTCTAGAGATAAACTCAGTGCTCGGTGCTCGGTGCTCAGTGTCCAGTCTCTTGTCCCCCTGGGCAGGGTTTCGGGATCGACCTGTGCTGTAAGCAGCTGACGGTGGACTTTGTGAACCAGTCGGTGCTGCAGATGAGCAGTCAGGACGTGGAGGGGAAGCGCAGTGATAAGACCGACTTTGCCGAGCGTCTGGGAGCCATGAACCGCCGCTGGCAGATTCTACAGGGACTCATCACCGAGAAGGTCCGTCAGTCCGTCAATCAGTCAATCATGCGGAGGCATGGCACGAGTTAACGGCGTGTTTCTGCTTCTCTGTATTAAACCCTGCAGTGACATGTTTATAAAGAGTGAGATAGAAAATACTGACCCACTGAAGAGGGGAATAGAGTTTTACTTACATTGGTGGTGTTTTAAACTGATAATCTGAGAGTGAGGAGGATGTCAGATGAGTCAGATGAGTCTGATGAGTGATGCATCACCGTGGTGACGTCGTGTCTCTCCGTGTCTCAGATCACCTTGTTGGAAAGTTTACTCGAGAGCTGGCTGGAGTATGAAAGCGGCGTCCAGACCATGAAAACCTGGATCAGCACCCAGGAGGAGAAGCTGAAGAAGAAACCCAGGATCGAGGACGTGGCCTCGGTGCAGAACCTGCTGAAAGACTGCCAGGTGATTACACACTCACACAGACTGCCAACTGATTACACACTACTGCAGAGTGTGTAAAAAATAAAATGCTCTATAACAACGATAGTGATGATTTCTTGAGTGAGAACATACTGTAAGCTCAGTAAGTGTTGATGTCTGTGTGTTTATGCAGGATCTGGAGGAGTTGGTGAAAGAGAAGGAGAAAGACCTGGAAAAAGTGGAGGAAAAGGGATGCTCGCTCATCCAGGGCAAGAAAGGAGATGCTGCAGCTGTCGTCATGGAAACGCTGAAAGGGCTAAACCAAGCTTGGACCAATTTGGATCAGATGGTGAGTTCGAGACGGGGTGAAGCACCATGGGAAAATAATGAGGCATTAGATAAAAGGTTACCGTGTCCACAGTGAATCTTTGCTTATAGACTGTATGTGCTGTATCTAATTAGTTAGTTATCACATTCAAACAGTTTTTGCAGAGTTTTTAGGAAAAAAGCTAATATTGTTCTTAGCAAATCATTTAAAACACATTAAATCAGGTATTAAGTCGCATTCTTGGTGATTTGATTTTTACATATTCTCAGATTCCTGGGTCGATAAGCTCCATTTTCATCTCCTGTTCCTGAGATATTTGTTTACAGGAGCGCCTTGGTGAAAAAAAACAATCATATTTTTAGAATAATTTAATCATGATTCAGCAAGAGGAACGGTTTACACCAGGATTTCCACGCTCCTCCTAACAATAACTCCATCATCAGAGTGGTTTTATAGCGTAAAAAATTATTTTTTTCCATAATCACCCTACTCGTTGTATATTAATGAACTGGTGTGTAATTTTGATCTCACACGTTTCTACTTCTGGTTGCGCGTGTGTGTAGGTTGGCCAGGTGAAGATCAGCCTGCGAGCCGTGCTGGAGCAGTGGAGTCTGTACAAGCGAGCGTCTGAGGAGATCCAGGGCTACCTGATGGAGGGACAGTACTCCATCTCACGCCTCAGGCTCCTCACCGGTTCTCCCGAGGCCGTCCTCGTGCAGGTGGAGAACCTGGAGGTACTGAAGATCCTTCTACTGCTAAAGAATAGAGCAGAGTCTATAAATACATGTGCATGTGTGAGTTGGCGTTAAATTGCGTGTGTATCCGTCATGTTAGAGTCTGCAGGAGGAGCTGGAGAAGCAGGAGAGCAGTTTGAAGAAGTTCGGCTCCCTCACAGAGCAGCTGCTGAAAGACTGTCACTGCACCGTGGCCGAGTCTCTCAACAGCACCCTCGCCGAGGTCAACCACAGGTCAGAGTTCACCCCGACACACACCCGACACACCTCCGGCTCTCATCATTCATCATACCGCAGCTTATTACACACTCTGTGTCTGTGTGTGTGTGTGTGTGTGTGTGTGTGTGTGTAGGTGGAACTCGTTGCTGGAGCAGATCTCAGATCAGTTGAGGAGTAGTAAGAGTCTGCTGCAGCTGTGGCAGGGATATAAAGAGCTTCACGAGAGCAGCAGTAAGGACGTACAGAGACTGGAAGAGAGGGCGGAGAGATTACTCAATAGCTCCGCCCACAGGGATACAACGGAACAGGAAGTGCAGACCTGGATTCATGACTGTGATGTGAGTGTTTAAAGTAACTGTATTATACAGTATGTAACCTAGGAAATGTTCGTCATTCACTGACCCACCCACTGATTCACTCATTCACTGACCCACCCACTGATTTACTCACTCACTGACCCACTCACTGACCCACTCATTCACTGACCCACTCACTGACTTACTCACAGATTCACTCACTCATTGATCCACTCACTGACCCACTCACTGATTCACTCACTCACTGACCCACTCACTGATTCACTCACTCACTGACCCACTCACTGACTTACTCACTGATTCACTCACTCACTGACCCACCCACTGATTTACTCACTCACTGACCCACTCACTGACCCACTCACTGATTTACTCACTCACTGATTTACTCACTCACTGACCCACTCACTGACCCACTCACAGATTCACTCACTCACTGATTTACTCACTGACCCACTCACTGATTCACTCACTCACTGACCCACTCACAGATTCACTCACTCACTGACCCACCCACTGATTTACTCACTCACTGACCCATTCACTGATTCACTCACTCACTGACCCACCCACTGATTCACTCACTCACTAACCCACTCACTGACCCACTCACTCACTGACCCCCTCACTGACCCACACTGATTCACTCACTGACCCACTCACTGATTCACTCACTGACCCACTCACTGATTCACTCACTCACTGACCCACTCACTGATTCACTCACTGACCCACTCATTGACCCCCTCACTAACCCACCCACTGATTCATTCACTCACTGATTCACTCACTCACTGACCCCCTCACTCACTGACCCACTCACTGATTCACTCACTCACTGACCCCCTCACTGACCCACTCACTGATTCACTCACTCACTGACCCACTCACTCACTGACCCCCTCACTGACCCACTCACTGATTCACTCACTCACTGACCCACTCACTGATTCACTCACTGATTCACTCACTCACTGACCCACCCACTGATTCACTCACTCACTGACCCACTCACTGACCCCCTCACTGACCCACCTACTGATTCATTCACTCACTGACCCACTCACTGATTCACTCACTCACTGACTCACTCACTGATTCACTCACTCACTGACTCACTCACTGATTCACTCACTTACCAATTTAGTCAATCATTCACTTACTTATTGACTCAATAACTGACTCAGCAGGCTCTGATAGAGGTGACTTTATTAACGGTAATAACTCTAATAAAAGGGTTATGTATTAAGGCTCATTCAGAACATTTATCAGATTTGACTTTATCATGAGCACTGTACAGAAGACACATGTCTTAATGTCTGTGTGTGTGTGTGTGTGTGCGTGTGTATCCTTGTTCCAGGACTTACTGAAGTCCGATGCCTCGGTCCAGGCCACGCTGCAGCAGCTGACAGACGTGGAGGAACAGCTGAGGCTGCAGGTGGAACCATCATCCATGGCAACCTTCCACACAGATTACCTGTCACTCATCCGTCGCCTAGCAACAATGGGGCACTCCCTCCGCAGGCAGCAGGCTCTGATAGAGGTGACTTTATTAACAGTAATAAATCTAATGAAGGGGTTTTATGTATTAAGGCTGCATTCCGTCAATATGAACACGTACAGTGAAGTTTCCTTTAGGGAGATGTTTCTGGAAGGAGTCTCCAGTTTCAGTGCTTTTTAGTAAGTAAGTGCTGTGGATTCTTAATAACGTCACAACATCTCTGTCGCCAGACGAGTGTGAAGGACTGCGAGGGCTTCAGGGAGGAGCTGCGGCGTCTGAGTCGGTGGCCCGAGGAGGCGCGGGAGGTGCTGAAGGAGTCTGATCCGGCCGGGTCTGCGGATCTGTCCTCGGTGCAGGAACGCATGGAGAAACTCAAGGTACAAGCTGAACTCATGTAAAACACAGGTTATTCAATAGTACGCTGTTGTGTGTGATTGACTCTGTGTGTGTGTGTGTGTGTGTGTGTGTGTGTGTGTGTGTGTGTGTGTGTGTGTGTGTGTGTAGATCCAGATGCTGAATCTGAGTCGGCTGTCTCCTGATCTGGAGCGGTTAAACAGTCTGGGATACAGGCTGGCTCTGAATGAGCAGGAGATCAAAAACCTTCAGAACCTGAACAGGAGCTGGACGTCCACCTCAGCACACAGCACGGAGAGGTTCAGGTACAAACAACACACAATAATAATATCGTATCGGGTGTTGATTTATTTTTTTAATTCTTTGAATGGAGAGTCGGCAGTTTATCTATTTTTTATTTTTTTATTTATTCATTTATTTTTATTATTTATTTATTTATTTATTTATTCCATTTTTCGTTTAATGTTTTTCTTTTTTTCTTTTCTTTTCTTTATTTTTTTACAGCGGAAAGTTTTTCTATATTTTTCTATATTTCTTCATCACCGAGTATCACTTGATATATTGAATATTTTTAACACACACTCAGTGTGTATGAGTACATTATCACTGAAACATATCACTTTAATAATGTGTGTGTGTGTGTGTGTGTGTGTGTGTGTGTGTGTGTGTGTGTGCAGTAAGCTGCAGGCTGTCATGCTGCAGAGACAGACCTTCCTGGAGAAGTGTGAAACGTGGCTCAGCTTCCTCAACCAGACGGAGGAGAAGCTCGGCGCTGAGATCTCGGGAAATTACCAGAGCCTGTTAGAGCAGCAGAGAGAGCATGAGGTGAGATCACTGTGCCTTTATAATCTGTTAATAACTGTTAATAGTGAAATAATCAAAAATACATCTGTATCATTATTATAAAAGACCAAGATCCATTAATATATGAAAAAAACCATATTCTGTAATCGTTAATATCTAACATCAGCAACATTCTAATATAATATAATAATATAATAATATATGTTGCAATATAATATATATTTACGCGATATCACACTCAAGGCCATGCTGTTCTGATGAATATCAGCACGGCTGAGATGCGGTTGTAGTCACGAGGGCGCAGCAGTGCTGATATTCAGTACAACAGCACGCCCAACAGTGCTGATATTCAGTACAACAGCACGCCCAACAGTGCTGATATTCAGTACAACAGCACGGCCTCGAGTGTGATATTGCTTTTATATAACAGTTCCACAAACACCATTTATTATCAGCAGATTCTGATTTGTTTCTTTATTTAATCAGTAATTTTGCCCCGCCCACACACGCCTGGTGGAACTAACTAACCTCGAGTGGCGGAGCTGATGACCGACAGTTCATTCATGTAAACCAACAGTTTAATGACCGACAAAGTAATTTACTGAGTTAATTGACAATTGTAGAACACCTGGGACACCGACTGATACGTATAGTTAAACATCTCAGTGCTGTTACTGTCTATTATCAGCACTCAAGGATTACTCAGTCGTAACTAACTGTTGTATAATTTAACATTATATAATGTAATGTAATGTGATATAATAGCCTTGATTTATTTACTGATTGATTAATTTTTGAACCAGGAGCCAAAATATAAAGTTGGAATAATGAGAATTTCTGGCGAGCAAATTTTGTTAAAGTCAGATGTTCTTTTTTCTTTGATTTAGGGGCGTGTCGAAGTTCAAGCCCCAGTTAATGATGTCACTAAAGATGCTTTACAGCTTCACAGTGACTGCACGCAGGAGATGCTCCATGCTAAGCCGGATGTCTAAAACAAATTAGCTTTGGTTACTTTAAGGTTTAATTTTTTTTGGCAAATAAATCAGTGAGGTGAGGAATGTGCGCTAGTTTAGCTAGCTGTTTAGCTTGAGTTATCTAAGGGGGATGGAAGAAGGACATGAGAGTGTCCACTAATCTGCATATTCATGTCTAGTCGTAGAATTATTATTATTATATTTTATAATGTTCCCAGATTATTTGTAGCCGTTTCTCTGACGTTCTAAAAACATTTTTCTATGTTGATTATTTTAATATTTTAAAATGTAATGCTTAATTGAAGATAAAGTTAAAATAGTGTTTATGTCCTGACCATGAAACATTTAATTATTTTACATAAATGATTTTTCTTGCATTTAAACAGTCCCTGGTAAAGAACAGAGCAGCTCTTTTGTCCACGTTTCAGCTGTCTGAATGCACCACACGTCTCCGAGTGAAGTTTGTCCTCGTCTGCCTCGCTGTGTGTTTAATGCGGTGTGTGTGTGTGTGTGTGTGTGTGTGTGTGTGTGTGTGTGTGTGTGTGTGTGTGCTTGTTTCTGCAGCTGTTCCAGGCTGAGATGTTCAGTCGACAACAGATCCTCTGCTCCATCGTTAGTGATGGCCATCAGCTCCTGAATCAGGGACGAGTGGAAGACAGGTCTGAGGAATTATCTTCTAAAACAAACATATAAACAAACAAGTAAACAAGTACGGTTTTATGGTTGTTTTCACGCTTTAGTTTTTATTCCTGTAATTTGTTTTGAGCATTCGGTCACGTGAAATGAACCGTCCTGCAGCTGTCATCGCTGCGCTTGATCAATTTTAGACTAACATGATTGGTCCGGCTTGTCATGTGACTTCCCGTTTGATCCTGGGTGACATGTAGGAAAAGCGCCGTTACGGTCAGCGTGACCACCCACGTGACTAAAACGTTTGAATCTAGCACTGACTATCTAACTTTGGATCTGTTCAGACGGAGCTCAATACAACAAATCCAGACTCAGTCTAGACTGCAGACTTCAGGATTTGGTCCTGGGATGAAGCAATAATTGACCTCAGGGTTCCTCAAGGGATTCTTTGGATAGTTAAGGAACATGAGAAAAAAGAAAAAAAAACATCCACACATTTTTTTTGTATTTGTATGTTACTCGAGTAGTTTAAGTACAAGATTCTTTTTTACTTTCACTCTACTACATCCTAAAGCGAGATCAGGAACTCCTACATTTCTTCATGGCGTTGCGGTGCGTAGTATTTGAAGAGGTGACAATTATGAGTAATCACGTTTCCTTTGTGAAACACTCGATAACGTTAAACGTGTTTGAAATCAGATCAGGAGCTTGTGAGCAGACTGCAGTGAGAACAGCATGCTTACAGTCGAGAAGCAGAGAGAGAAATTCAAAATTCTAATTTTATTTGTCACGTACACAGTCATACAGTCACGGTATGCAGTGAAATGCTTACACGACCGCCCGTGACCTTAAAAGATTATTAATAGGAAAGAAATGAGGAATAAGATAAGAAAATAAAATACAGAAAAACCTTAGCTAAGAATAATATACTGTAGGTATAGAAGATAAAACTAAATATAAAAAAAAGAAAAAACCTAGCTGTACAAAATACGGAGAAAAATTTTTTTTTCTGTCCAAATGTAGAAAAATATAGAAAGTGTAGCAAACTTTAGTGTTTTTATCTGACCATTTTGATTCATACACATTCACATTCTATACAAACTTAAATAATTCTTTTGATTGTGTAAAGCTGCTTTGCGACAATGACAATTGTTAAAAGCGCTATAGAAATAAAATTGAATTGATTCAATTTATACTGTAACTGTTAGTATAGATGGATGATTCCCTTTGTTTACTCACTGACTCAAAGCATAACTCCAAAACAACAATCATCCTGTCACATTGTCTTGAAGACACTGGAGGAGCACATAGTACAAAACTCCCAGAAATTAATTAGAAAGGTCAAACTGAATATTTAATATAATATAATATATTTTTATTGGGATTACGGTAAGCTGTGAAGCTCCACGGAGTTACTCCACAATCCACATTATTGCTGTAGTCAAAGTGCCCTATAGATGGCGCTAACACGAGAACGTAACGCGCCACAAAAAAAACTAAAGAAGAAAAAGTAAGACGAAGAAGAAGAAGAAGACGCGCATACGGACGGAGAAATGGCGGCATCGCTGCAACGAGTTCTAGAGCGAGCCGAGCTGTGTAAACTTCCGAAGGGTCTGCAGGAGAAGCTGGAGAAGGCCCTGGCGGAGCAGCAGAGCGAGGCGGATTACTTTAAGGCGCAGTATGAGCAGCTCCGAGTGGACAGCGGTAAATATGCTGCTTCTTTCCTCACCGTCACCATGCAGCGAGTTAGTTAGCTGCTTAAACCGTGGGCTAGTTAGCTGGTTAAACGGACTTCTTTGCTGGTTAAACAAGCTCGTTAGCTGGTTAAGCGCAGGGGAATATGGGTCTAGATTTAGCATACAGGACAATAACACTTCCTGTTATAGACAGTTTCTCCACAGCAGCAGACCTACAGCTGTGTGTGCTTGGCTAGTTAGCATTAGCTGACCGTGTTAGCTCTCTAGTTTAATAATAACAATAATAATAATAATAACAGCGGCACCCTGGGGTGATGTCATCACTGTGTTTATGACGCATGCCATGTTGTGGAAGTTCCTGTGTATGTAATCTGTGGTATGAATGTGTTAGCAGTGTGTTAAGATTAGCAGTGTGTGGAGATCCTGCTCTCTCCAGCAGGGGCTCTGGTTAAATCCCAGTGATTCTGTGTGACTGCAGGGTCGGCGACACTTTAAGCAGGTTATGTGTATCAGAGTAACATCCACATGAAAGGCAGAAACTATGTTTCCCTGTAGAACATGACCCAGGGCATCATAGGGCATCCTGCTGCTGCCGCCATCTTTTTCCTAAGAAAAGTGATTTGACCCACACATGGCTGTCCACATGATGTAAAAGAAAACCTGATTCCTCACAACTCTGTGATCCACTTCTGGGCTCGTATTCACACAGCTTCTTAGAATTCTCTCAGAGAGACTCCTATCTTAGCTTAAAAAGTCCTAGCTGGGAGTCCTAGACTAAAAGTGATTTAGAAAACGTCTTTGAGGAAGGAAAGTACAAAAACCTTTATCTTAGTGAGGAGGTGTGGTCGACCCCGTTGCTAGGGATGATGCAGCAAT
>JAQMYI010000020.1:17228261-17244316 GCA_030014275.1 Clariallabes melas
TCTCTCTCACACACACACACACACACACACACACACACACACACACACACACACACACACACACACACACACACACAGCTGCGTTTTCATAAAGTAAAAGTAAGCTTGTTGTTCACGTGGAGCTGCATTAACACATTAATCAGACAGATAACGAGGTGCTTCAGGTGTGTGTGTGTGTGTGTGTGTGTGTGTGTGTGTGTGTTATTCCCAGGTGTGAGATCAGGAAGTGCAGCAATTATATTTTAATGTAACTATTTAATGTAAATAGACAATAAAAATAAACAATTCTTAATGATTCAGGGATTCAAGATCACGTTTCGTTATCAAATAAAAAGATGAAAGACTTTTTTTAGGTAATTATTGTAAATGTTTATAAACATTCTCTTGTTCTTTCTGTCTGTCTGTCTCTCTCCCTCTCCATCTGTCTGACTCTTTGTGTATCTGTTTCACCCACTTTCTGTCTATCTCTCTCTGTCTGTCTGTTTCTCACTTTTACCCTGTCCATCTGTCTGTCTCACTTTCTGTCTCTGTCTCTCTCTCTCCCTCTGTCTCTTTCACTTTCTGATTTTCTCACTGTCTGTCTCGGTCTCTCTCCATCTGTCTGTCTCTCTGTATCTGTCTTTTCCACTTTCTGTCTCTATCCATCTGTTTGTCTCTCTGTGTATCTGTCTCTTCCACTTTCTGTCTGTGTCTCTCTGTCTGTCTCTTACATGCTCTCTCTCTCCATCTGTCTGCCTCACTTTCTTTCTGTCTCCCTTTTTTGTCTATGTCTTTCTGTCTTTCTGTCTGTCTGTCTGTCTGTTTGTCTCTCATTTTCTCCTCTCCCTCTCTCTCCTGTCTCACTTTCTGTCTCTCTCACTT
Source organism: Clariallabes melas (assembly GCA_030014275.1). NCBI lineage: Eukaryota > Metazoa > Chordata > Actinopteri > Siluriformes > Clariidae > Clariallabes > Clariallabes melas. Next base: position 17,229,123 of record JAQMYI010000020.1, read on the forward strand.
TCGGTCTGTCTCTTTGTCTGTCTTTCACTTTCTCTCTCTCTCCTGTCCGTCTCACTCACGTTCTGTCTCTCTCGCTTTCTGTCTGTCTCCCCCGTCTCTCATATTCTGTATAACTTTCTCGCTTTCTCTTTCTGTATCTCTCTGTTTGTCTCCTTCTGTCTGTCTGCCTGTAACTCTGACTTTCCGCGTCTCTCTCTCTCTCACACTCTCCGTCTGTCTCTCTGTAGCTGTCCGTGCGCAGGCAGCAGGTGAGTGAGAAGCTGAACGAGTGGGCGGTGTTTAACGAGAAGAATAAGGAGCTGTGTGAGTGGCTGACGCAGATGGAGAGTAAAGTGTCTCAGAATGGAGACATCAGCATCGAGGAGATGATCGAGAAGCTCAGGAAGGTGAGACGTAAAGCCACCTGGTTCCTCTAACGGAACAACGCACAGTGTTTATTCCAATATTTAATGATGGTCCTGTTCTTATCAACGTTCGAGCTGAGGTGTGTGTGTGTGTGTGTGTGTGTGTCAGGACTATCAGGAGGAGATCTCAGTAGCGGAGGAGAATAAGCAGCAGTTGGAGCTGATGGGTGAGAGATTGGCTCAGGCCAGCCACGAGAGCAAAGCGGCCGAGATCCAGTACAAGCTGAGTAAAGTCAACGAGCGCTGGCAGCACCTGCTCGACCTCATCGCAGCCAGGTGACACACACACACACACACACACACACACACATAATGTTGTTCTATCTAACAGTAGAGCTTGTTTATCTCGGTTTGTCTCTGAGGGTTAAATGGTGATTGGTGGTGACGTATTAAAGTATTTAAAATGAAAAGTAAAAAAAAAGTAAAACCTTTCAGTATTTAACCTCTGTCGTCGCTCTCGACCAATCAGATCGCAAGCTGGCGGATATCCGTAGCAGGATGTTTACAACATGTAAATCCAGTGTAAACATGTTTCATCTCCTAAACCCCACTGTTCTCACGACTAGCACGCCGTGCTGTTTAGCTAGCCGATGCTAGCTAGCCGTGGTGAGAGCGTTGTCATGGCGACAGTCATTGGAAAGCGTGTCAGGTGATGTGTAAGGCGGTGATGATGTGTGACTCGGTGTCTCAGCAGCACACACACACTGGCGTGACTAACGCCGTCACAGCTTCTGGTTTTTTTTCAAAAACAGGAACATAACCACGCCCACTCCTTATATATACTGTATGTGTGTGTGTGTGTGTGTGTGTGTGTGTGTGTGTGTGTGTGTGTGTGCGCGCATTCAAACTGGGATTCCCATTAGTTGCCTTTTTTTAATTCCCTTTTTAAGTTTTCTTGAGGAGAATACCACATATATCACCTGAACATTTGTTTGCCATGTAAAAAAAAAAGGAATCTTTTTTTTGTCACAAGGGGAAAATTTAATTAATAAATAAATAATTATAATATAATTTTTTTTTTTTTTTTCTCAGCTATAAAAGTAAAACATTTGGTTTTAAGAATTACAAATACTGTGATATCTAATATTTTTAATTCTGAGATCTGAATACAAATGAAATCAAAATGAACTTTAAAGTTTATTACATTATTAGAATGTAAATGATTCATTATCCAACAATTTATTAATATAATAATTAAGTAGTAAGTAACAAAGTAAGTATATTTTTTATAATATATATTATATAAAATTACAAGTAAAATATTGTCATTGTACTTGAATTTATTTTTAATGTTTCATCATACAGTTAAAATTAGAAATAAAGTTAAAAAAAAGAAGAAAAGAATTATAAATCTACTATAGAGCTAGAATTGAGCGATTAGTCTCAACAAGAACACCTATCTGGAATGTAATAAAATATTACTGATTTTAATTTATAGAAATAATTAGACAAAGAGTCAAAGTCAGTAATATAAACAATAAAGAATTAAAAGGAAGTTTAAGTTAAGGTTGATTCTTCAAGTTTTTTTGTACTTGTACTTGTTAATGTCTTAACAAGTACAGATATCTGGAGTTAAATGCAGTATACTGAATATTTTCTAAATAAATAAATAAATGAATAAATATAATAAAATATAAATATAATAAATATTTTTTAAAATGTGTTTTTCTGCTTTTTCAGTTTTTTATTTAGTAGTTAAAAAAATGGGTAAATGTATTTGATATTATTTGATATAATTGTAATTAGATAATAAAAAAATTACATTTATAGAAAATGAAAGATTAATATGCGAACATAATTCAGTATAGTTAGATGGGTAATATTTAATAACAAAAATATTATATATTTTTTATTAATATTTATGATGTTTATTATTTTATTTTTTTTGCTTTTAAAAAACAAACAATTTTAAGTTTTTTCGGTTTTTGCATCAAATCTTTGAAATAAGAAAAATATTTTAAGACGATTTCAAGCCTAATTATTCACCTCAAAATAAAGATTCTGAAATATTTTTAATATCTAATAACTATATATATATATATTGTATTTAATTTGACACATAGCATTAGATGTTTCAAAGGGAAATGAAAATATGTCGTATCCATTGTTTACTGTACACACACACACACACACACACACACACACACACACAGGCATGTGTTAATGACTGTAGTCTTATTTTAGCAGCAGAAGGGCCCGTCACTCAGTCACCGCTCACTGTTACATGCCTTGTCTCAGGAACAGTTGTCTCACACACACACACACACACAAACACACACAAACACACACACAGAGCAGGGAGTTGCAGAGGACCTGGTGTCGAGACGAAAGCGAGTTTGTGAGCAGGAGTAAGAGTTTGGTTGTTGATCAGGACCGGAGTGTTTTGTCCTCATGGTGCTGGACCGGGGCACGGAGAGCATGGAGACAAGTCCAGACCCCGACTCGGACCTGCCGCACTGCGACTGCGACACCACCAGGCACGACCGCGCTCTCACTTTTACAACATCTTACACTGCTTGTAGGAGTTCAGCGCTCGTGCTGCGTACGTCTGGGCCGTGAGTTACCGAGTGTTAGAGCGCCGATCATTACTGATTCATCAGGATTGTTTATGAAACGTATTTGAGTAGAGACGAGCCGACACCCAGGGTCTGCACCAGTCGCATACAGAAACAGTGTGCTGGATATAGAGGGAAAAAACAGTCCGTCTAATCCTGTAACTAATGGAAAACTTTGGAATTTTCCCAAGAACTTGAAATATTTACACAAGAAGAAATTTTGTTAGAATTTAAAATTTTATAAACATTTTTTTTAGTATTTGTACTTTAAAAAAAATAAAAATTATTTGCTTCATAAGTGACAACGTTTAGCTAGATATAAAAACTTGATTAAATTTTTTTTTCCTGTTTCTTCCTATTTATTACTTTTTTTATTATTCTTTTTTATTTAAGTAAACTGCTTCCAAAAATAGCAAAAAGGATTACATTAAATCCCAATAAGTTTTAAAGGGAAAAAAATATGTTAAATATATTCAAAAATAATTTTTTCAAACTTTGACTTTTTGTCTGTTTCTTCCCTTTTTTTCTTGAAGAGAACTGTTTTCAAAAATATTTTAAAAATTTGTAGGTTTTAAAGGGATATTTTTCTTTTTTAAAAAAGAAAGAAAAATGTAATATTTTTAAAAATTATTTTGTCAAAATGTGTCATTTTCTTTTTATTTATTATAATTTTTAAAAAATAATTTTTAATTTAATTCTTCCAAAAAGAGCAAAAAAATATATTACTTTAAAATATTCAGTAGGTTTTACTGGTAAGAAAAAGCAACGGCATATGTTTTCAAAAATAATTTTGTCGAAGTTTGTCGTGCTTTTTTTCCGGTTTCTTTCTATTTATTTTTTTATTATTATTGCTTTTAATTTAAGTGAACTGCTTCCAGTAATAGGCAAAGATATTACTTTAATTTCAGTATGTTTTTTTTAAAGGAAAAAACATTAAGTTCAGTATGTTTTAAAGGGTGGTGCAGTATGTTTTAAAGTATCAGTGCCGGCTGATGCGGTAGGTTTCTGTCCCGTAATCAGAAGAACAGAAGAGGTTGTACTGTATCGTCTCCGGTGCTGCCTGTGCTTTATTTAACTCTCTTCAGTCGGAGTTTATTATAATCTCTTCAGGACGCGGCGTCACTCCACAGACCGCGTTATCTGTCGCTTTCGAATCAACTTCTTGCCATGTGTTATAGCTGGCTGACCGTGTAAGTGTGTGTGTGTGTGTGTGTTTTGTCCTGTGAGACTCCACATGGTGACATTTTCATCTTTAGCATGGTTTCTTCAGCAGCAGTGCTCAGATTTAAAGGCTTTGGCATTTAAACCGTCCTCAGACTGGTTTTAAGGATCCGGGTGTGTACAGAGAAGAAATCCCTCGCGTTGCGCATTAGCGTCACCCCCACCAGCCTAAGAGATGCCACAGCATTGAGATTTCAATTATGTCTAGCGTTGTTCAGAAGACATGATTGTACATGAACACGTCTGATAATGTGAGCGTTGATGATATAGTGCCGGAGTGTGTGGGTTTAAAATTAGACGGTGTGTGTGTGTTTAGGGTGAAGAAGCTGAAGGAGACCCTGGTGGCGCTGCAGCAGCTGGATAAGAACATGAGCAGCCTGCGTTCGTGGCTCACACACATCGAGACGGAACTGTCCCGGCCCATCGTCTACGAGACCTGCGACGGCAACGAGATCCAGAAGAAACTCAACCAGCAGCAGGTCACAACGCACCTCTATTCAGATCATACGATCGTTATGCAGTGAAGTTTTCTCTAACTAGATGTTTATGGAAGGAGTCTCCAGTATCAAGTTTAAGTTAAAATAGTTTTTTAATATACAGTATAATTAGGAAGTTCCTGAGGTGTAAGAGGAATAAAACACACCCGCCGTGCCGTAAAGTATTCAGTTTTTATAATTAGTGTGTGTTACATGAGACTATTTGAGAATAGAAACATGCCGTGTGTTTAATTCAGGAATGTAAACCTGTGTGTGTGTGTTGGTGCAGGATTTGCAGCGGGACATTGAGAAGCACAGCACGGGCGTGGCCTCAGTGCTGAACCTGTGCGAGGTGCTGCTGCACGACTGCGACGCCTGCGCAACCGAGACCGAGTGCGACTCCATCCAGCAGGCCACACGCAGCCTGGACCGCCGCTGGAGGAACATCTGCGCCGTGGCCATGGAGCGCAGGCTCAAGTACGAGCTCATAAGGCATACATTAGGCATACATAAGTACAACTCTTTCACGACACATGACCAGCTAAATCAAAAGTCCCAGTTTGATTCGAACACCCCTTTTGTAGATGGAATTGTTCTATAACGGCCTCAGAAGTTTGACCGGGCTGAAGGGGAATTGCATACTCTAATAGTGTGTGTGTGTGTGTGTGTGTAGGATCGAAGAGACGTGGAGGTTGTGGCAGAAGTTTCTGGATGATTATTCACACTTTGAGGACTGGCTGAAGGCGTCGGAGAGAACCGCAGCTCTGCCCAACTCGTCTGGAGTGCTCTACACCGTCGCCAAGGAGGAGCTGAAGAAGTTCGAGGTAAAGGAAAGAGAGAGAGAGAGAGAATGCAGAATGTAGAGTAAAAAAATGGAGTAACGACGAAAATGGACGTGCAGGTGCAAAAAAAAAAATTTATGGTATATTTTCCTGGTTTCGAGAACGTTGTGGAAGTTCTAATTTGGTAACGTTACAGAAGCTGGAGTGCGGGAGATGCGGGAGATCGCAATCTGTAATTAATCAGTGCTTTCCTAAATGCAGTGTGTGTGTGTGTGTGTGTGTGTGTGTTGCAGGCGTTTCAGAGGCAGGTGCAGGAGTGTTTAACTCAGCTCGAGCTCATCAACAAGCAGTACCGCAGACTGGCGCGCGAGAACCGCACAGACTCATCCTGCCGCCTTCGCCAAATGGTGCACGATGGGAACCAGCGCTGGGACACGCTGCAGAGGAGAGTGGCCGCCATCCTGCGCAGGCTCAAGGTGACCAACGCTGAACATGTAATCATTTAGCGACATTAGCTACGCTAGCTAGCTGCCTACAGTTACAGCTGGTTGGCTAAGAGCATAGTTTAGCTTTTAGCTGTAGTTTCAGTTCACTAACATGCTAGGTAATGTAAATAAGCGTAAAATCAAAACATTAGCAAAACTAAAGTGTCTTTAAAAAAAAAAACTCGAAGCCATGTAGCTAAGCAGATTAGCATGCTAGCTAACATGTGACATCCAGTTAACTATTATATTTAATCAATAATACAAGAAGCCATGCTTGCTAGCTGTAATGAAAGGTCGCTAACGAGCTAATTAAGCGGCTGTTGAAATATTGGTAGTTACGATCAAAATCCAAATAACATTTAAGAACAATGTCACTTTTTTTCCTTTAAAGCAGTGGAGAACTGAGCGTGCCGGAGTGTGTTTGTTTAGTGTAGCGTGTATACTGTGCGTTGTGTATAAGTGTGAGTGATGACGTTGTCGTCCCGCAGCACTTCATCGGCCAGCGTGAGGAGTTTGAGACGGTGAGAGACGGGGTTCTGGTCTGGCTGACCGAGATGGACCTGCAGCTCACCAACATCGAGCACTTCTCAGAGTGTGACGTTCAGGTCAAAATCAAACAGCTCCGGGTGAGGACCGCGTTCACGCTCACTACTGGACATAAATATAAACTCCGCCCCCACAGCAGTCTGGGTTTTGTTTTATCTACGGACACCAGAGGGCGCTAAAAGTCACACACATTAACCCTGTGATAAAAGAATGCACAGATTGGAAACTCTGACTTTTCAGCGATAAATTTGTATTGTTTTAAATGTAGTGTTTATTTATTTATTTATTCATTATTTATTTATGATTTCTTTTAAGATGGTGTAGTGGTTGCGTTTAGGTATCAGGGATGAGTTTTTAGTTTTATACAAAATATATCTAGTTGAATTATTTCAATGCAGTAAAAAAAAAAAATCGACTTTTCAAGTCAGTATGTTTTTTCTGTTTGATGTTTTGAAATTAGCCCCGCCCACATGTGTACTTCACCTTACCGGCAGCAGAGGGCGATTATGACTCCTTTAGGTCAAACTAGCAAACAATATTATTTCTGTCATGTTGATACTGCGGTACCTCAGCATACGAATTTAATCCAGACGCGAGTTAAAAACCTTTCGTATTGTGAAACGCATTGTCCCATAGGAAATAATGTACATGCTGATAATCCGTTCCAGCCACCCAAAGATATTACCAATATTACCAATTTCCAACTGTATAATCATATTTTTGCATATAAAAACAATCAAAACATTTAGAAAAGACATATAAAATATTAAATAAACAGACATTAAACCTCACTTAACCTTAATTTATGATTCCTCTTGTCATCGGCTGCTTTAAAACCCAAACTGAAAGCGGCTCCGTTTTCTTCTTGCTACCGTCCTTGATAACATTCTTGAGACCCGTGGTTCTGTGTCTTCACTAAATCTTGCACAACATGCAAAAAAAAACACAAAAAATTATTTGAACTCGCTTCGTTTGGCTTTCCACTGAGGCAAACAAGTTCCTGGACGTACACGCGGCGTTCACTTTGGCTCGTATGGCGCAAAAATTCCTGCAAAAACTTTAGTTATTAAGGTAAAAATTAATGAAGCATATGCTGAGGTACCGCTGCATTTAGCGGCTTGTCGTATCACCACTAATTGTGTGTCTGCGTGTGCGTTCGGTGTTTCAGGCGTTCCAGCAGGAGATCGATCTGAACGCGGGGAAGATCGGCAGCGTGTTCAGTCAGGGTGAAGCTCTGATGGAGAAGAGCGAGCCGATGGACGCGGCGGTGATCGAGGAGGAGCTGGACGAGCTGCAGAGGTACTGCAGGGAAGTGTTCGGCCGCGTCGACCGCTACTACAGGAAGCTCACGCGTCTGCCGGTGAGACACCGGGGCATTTCGTCTCACTTTATTTTACAGCAAAGTATCAGGAGTAAGAGGAATAAAAAAGCACTTTGGGACGGTTCCACTTCATCACGCCCGTCCGTTCCTGATACCTATTTCCCCCTAACAGCGCTACGCGCGGAGTGTCTTCCATTCCGTACTTCATTAACAGAAATCCCCTCCGTGTGGTTCACAGCTGCCCGACGACGAGTGCGACGGTTCCGACCGGGAGTTCGACCTCGACGGCTCGAGTGACCTCTCTGACCTCCAGTGGGAGGAGGGGAACTCCTTACCCAGCACCGCCACCAACAGCAGGACCGCCTCCGTCAGCCCGGCACCGCTGCGCGCTAACTGCTCGGGTCGCGAGACTCCCGGCAGCGTGGACTCCATCCCGTTAGAGTGGGACCACGACTACGACCTCGAGCCCATGGGGCACACCGTGGTCTCGAAGAAAAAGGGGCGGGGCCAGGAGGACGAGGCCACCGTATGCAGCACTACCGCAGCTCTCAAAGGTGTGTGTGTGTGTTTTAGACACGGATGTGATTACATTTCCACACTGTAGCTGTGTTTAGTAAAAGCCTGGTATGTTTTTTTCTTTTGCTGTATGGTTCTCTCCGCAGACGTAGTGATCCCCGAGAGTCCTGAGGCTTATATAAAACTGACAGAAAGCACTCTGAGGTCGTCCTCCGGTACGCACCGAGTGTGGGCGTGTCCTATTAAACCTACTCGCTAATTCAGTCCCAGGTTTTAATCGTGTGCATGTCAGTAAATCACCTCATCTGCATGAATCGGTGTCGCCGTTTCTAACCCGAATCACTCTGCATGTTGTTCGTCTCCTATCCAGTGATAATAACGCGCGCATGCACTAACGGTAACATTGTTATTGTGATGTGACCATGAGGCATGATCGTGTGTTTATGGGTCAAAGATGGATCTGATTTAAGGCTGTTCAGTCTTACAGATAAGTGAGAATAAAACACTCTGTTCTTCATGCTGTTATAGGAAACTAGTCAATGAATCGATTTTATTTTAAATAATAAAAAGCACAGAATCGTTTCTACCCACTCGTAGTTACGTTTAACGACTGGGGAACGTCTCGCTCGCTCACGTCCTCTTTAGGTGAGTAAAAAGTCCGTCTGTCCTGAAGATACAGCTTTAACTCTGGCTGTTACAAAGCACTGACACTGGAGACTCCTTCCTTCAACATTAAATAAAAGTCACTTTACGGAGACCTACTACGAATACATACAGTATGAATATAGATTAGATCAGATTATAGATTCCCTCCTCCGTGTTTCACGTCCACTATTCATTTTTTTTCAGTTTTGCTCCTCAGTCGTACCATTTCCTTCCTCACTTTGTCTATTTCACTCCTCAGCTTTTTAGTTTCGCTTCTCTTTTTTTTTTCAGTTTCGTTCCTCATTCTTTCCATGTTGCTTCCATTTTATCTGTTTTGCTCTTCAGTTTATCCTTTTTTTCTGGATAAAAAGGGTGTTTTACAGAAACGTCTACATTTCTTAACTGTTTGTATTTATATCTATCCAGTGACGGAAACTTTTGTACGTCGCTTCGTATAAGAGCGCCGGCTCAGAACTCATCTTTGACCCGTGAATCTGCCTGATTCGGACTAATCCCGTGCCATCTTTCCTCAATGACGTGATTTGAAGCTGAACTCGGTGTCCACAGCATGCTGAACCATTTCCACAGAAACAAACCTCACCTTTTCTTTCTTTCCCCCCAAACATGTTGTTCTGACACTTTATCCCTTCGCAGGTGACCCGGCGCATAACGTCCTGGACTCTTCGTACAGCGGTTATGTAAGTACGCTTTTAAATCCAGGACAAAGTTATGATGCTGCGTTAAACTTTCAGTCTGAGGTGTTTTCAGATGGAGTGTTTTTAAGATTAATACCGAGTTATCGTTGTAACCAGCAGAAGAACTTGGATTGATTTTTAGGGTCAAGGTCACAGCAAGGATCAAACCTTTTTTTTCTTTAATAGCTTCTTTCCTGATTTTCTTCTCATTATATGTCATTACATTATTCTTTTAAACATGAAGTGAGCTATGAATAAAAACTAAAGTCCGAGCTTCTACGCATTTTTTTCTCATGATGATCAGAAAGAGGTTTAGACAATTTATTTGTAATTGTCTATTTAATTATATGAAATTAAATTATAGTTATTAGACTATTATTAATTGTCTTCTGTCCTGTTCATTTATTTGTTTATCTATGATAATAATAATAATAATAATAATAATAATAATGAAATAAATTTTGGCCAATTAGAAAATCTTTCTCCGTCGTGTTTTCTGTCGTTCATATGGGTCATGAAAGACAAACGGAGGAGAGAAACATGAGAAATTTGTAATATTTATTTTGATTAAAGCTTGTTTTGTGTGTGTGTGTGTGTTTGTGTGTGTGTGTGTGTGTAGATGCGTCTGATGGGAGACTGTCGAGGAAGCATCAGCGCTCTGAAGCGAGCGGAGGGAGAGCTGGAGGAGGAGGAGAGCGACCTGGCCGGGTTAAACAACCCAGAGAACGCAGAATCACAAAACACAGGTCACAGTCGAACGAGAACACACACACACACACACACACATGGCAGCTCCATACACAGGAAAATTTTCAGGAACTCAGCTGGCTTTCTGTTATATTTCTCTTATCTCCAGGTTCTGTTTTATAAATAAATAAACCAACATGTTTTTTATCCTGAGGACTTCTGATGAGCCCTAAAGAGAGCTGAGTGACGGTGCTGACGTCGAGTCCTTGTGTCTCTCTGTAGGTGTGATCGAGCGCTGGGAGCTGATCCAGGCTCAGGCCCATAACTCCAGCGAAGACCTGCTGCTATGGCAACAGCTGACCTCTGACCTGGAGGCTATGGAGGCGTGGCTTAGCCAGGCAGAGGAGGAGCTAGCTGAGCTGAAGGGGCGGGACTTAAGCACGGATATACAAGACATCGATCAACGGATCAGAAAACTCAAGGTGTGTGTGTGTGTGTGTGTGTGTGTGTGATTGCTCACTAACAGTGTATATATGACTTACAGATGCTGTTATAGTCAACAGTGTGTTCGTAAGTTGATAGACATGGTGTGTGTGTGTGTGTGTGTGTGTGAATTCCTCACGTCTGTCGTATGAAAGACATTCAGTGCAAGTCTAACTCGTCTAAAAACAGAAGCTCGCTGACCTGAATGCACCGAGCCCGACCTCAGTGACCTGCTGCTGCTGAGCGACCAAAATAAATATATGAAATATAATACATTTATAAATATTAATAACATGTAAAGAGCTTTAAACTAAAATAAATGAATGAGAAACAAATTTAATGACTGAATGAAATTACACAAATACTTTCAGATAAATAAATTATCATTAACAAATAAATATAATAATAATAAGAACAATAATAATAATAATAATAATAATAATAATAATAAAGACTTATATAGGTAGTAAGAAAAGTCTCAACCAAAAATTAAGGCAAAAAATAAATACACACATAAATTGGTTAATTAATAATAATTAATAATAATATAATAAACAATAAAACTGCTCTTTTCTACACAGTAATAATAAATAAATAAACAAAAAAAATAAAATAAATGTAAAAATAATAAAATAAAATAAATAAAATAAAAAATACACTGTTAGTTTTATATTTTGTTCTGTTTTCTTATGTTTCAGCTAAACTTACTTTTATTTTATTCCACTATTTATTTCTTGCTAATTGTTTTTAAATTTTTAAGGTCACTGGCGGTCGTATAAGCATTTCACTGCATATCCTACTGTGTATAACTGTGTATGTGACAAATAACATTTTTATTTGATTTGAATTTAAATGTCAATATTAATAACAGTAAATAAGAAATAATAATAATAATAATAATAATAATAATCCTAACAAGAAATAACTGAAAAAGAATGAATAAAAAAGAATAATATAGACTTATCTAGGTAGTAACAAAAATCATAAAACAAAAATTAATAAAACGAATAAATACAGTACACAAATAAATTAATTAATTAATAATTACATATTAATAAGTGAGCTTTCATATAATAGTAAATACATAAATAAATTCAATCTTGTCACTATTAATAACAATGAATAAGCAAATATTAATAACCACAAAAAAAAGAAAAGAAAGAAGGAAAGTAACATTAGTAGGTCTTTAGTAGATCTTTCGTATGATCTGTCTCTGTACAGGATCTTCAGAAGGAGGTGGATACCCATAAGCCCACTGTGCTGTCCATCAACCTGAGCGGCGTCAGGCTGGTCCAGTCGGATGCGGAGGAGAGCGGGAAGCTGAGGAGGAGGCTGAAGGAGATGAACTCGCGCTGGGACCGTCTGGGTAAAGTCCTGCAGCAGAGGAGGGCGGCGCTACAGGACGCGCTAATGCAGTGCCAGGTACACACACACACACTCACACACACACACACTCACTCATTCATTCACTAACATACAGTTGAGTGCAAAAGTTTGTGCACCCTGGGAACTAATAAAAGCTAGTGCATTAACAAAAAGAAAGATTTATACACATTAACTTTTTTGTCTGTTTCAAGTCATTTCTTTTACCTACAGATCAAATCCATGGAGTTTTTAGTCTGAAATCTGCGTATATGAACGTACCTGAGATCATGCTCATTGTTATCATTGTTACACTTGATAAAGGACAGTTACTGATATCACCCTGAAGTTTATTTATGTATCTTTAACCTCACGATTACGTTCTTATCGAACGTGTTGGGACAGTTTTGGGATCAGATTATTTTCATGTATTCTGAATTTTAAACAATAAATAAATAAAAAGGCATCGGATTTTTGCAAATCCAATCTAAACCACATCCAGACGTATTTTGAAATCAGATTCAAATCAGATTCCTGACGATCCGTCGTAGCCTGGATGCTCTACCCGCTCAAACTGCAACATTGTAACCTTCCATTACGTCACTTGCAACATGACACAAAAGATCAAGTCTCGATCTTTTTTTTTGGTAGTTTTTTTTATATCAGTTTCTTATTGAGTATCCCTGTTTGTTGTTTTCAGTGCTGAAGTGTGTGTGTGTTTTGTATTTGCTCATGGTAGGAGTTCCACGAGCTGAGTCACGGCCTGCTGCTCTGGTTAGAGAACATCGACCGGAGGAGGAACGAAATCGTCCCCGTCGCACCGGGACTGGACCATCACACACTCCGGTGCCACTACAGAGCGTTAGAGGTGACACACTCGCACTGACACACTCGCACTGACACGCTTCTGTCAAATGGGTGTGGAGGATAGAATAGAGGACTGACATGCTACTATTCCCGCGTGTGTGTGTGTGTGTGTGTGTGCAGCAAATCGAGCAGGAGTTGCGCGAGACGGAGCACAGCGTGATCAGCCTGCAGGACCTCTCGGGGCAGCTGCTGGTGCAGGCGCAGGGCAGCGAGAGTCTGGAGGCGCAGGAGAGGGTGCACGTCATCGGGAACCGCCTCCGCCTGCTGCTCAACGCCGTCACCTCCGACCTGCAGCTGCTGGAGAGACGACTCCAGACCTCAGGAGACGCACAACACGTCAGTCTTTACAACCATTACTCACGATTTATACCGCAAGAGGTTGACTTTTCATTTTAAGTCAAGTTTAACTCCCCTAAAATATAGTTTTATAGTCTGAATAATATTTTCTGGTTTAGAAGTTATTATATTAAGGGGTAAAAGCACCAAATAGTGGCATTTTTTAATAGTAGAAAGCATATTTATTTATTTATACGTATTAAATCATGTTTATGAAGTAAATCCATCCTGACAGAGTGCGATGAATTCCTTTTACAGTTAAAGGACATCCCAGCTAAAGAATGTTTGAGAACCACTAGGATAAGCGACCCCTGGTGGTGTATATAAAAATGCCACAAAGAAAAAAAAAAAAGGGGGAACACTTATTATTACACATATGCATGCACTTTATTCATATAGGTGCCTTTCTACATTTACATTTAGGCATTAGGCAGACGCCGTTATCTTACATTTTTATCTCATTATACAACTTAGTGGTCGTGGGATTTGAACCTGGGACCTTCCGAGCCGTAATCCAATGCCTTAACCACTGTGAGCTATTGCACATTGCGGAGAAAAATCATCCTTTTTTTTTTTTTTTTTGCAAGAAAGGTGAGAGCTTATCCATGCGAGCTGTAAATGGGTTACTTGCACAATTCTTGGCCAAAATAAATAAATAAAGGCATAATTTTCTTATAAAAGTGTTCTTTAAGGAGGGGAGGGGGGGGGGGGCAGCATGTGGTACAAAAAGATTATAAGCTAATCTTTTAATTATTACACCATATTAGTCAGATGTGCGAAAGTAATTAAGTCATAATAATGTGTTCTAGTTAGTTATGTGTTAGGGTTAGTTCTAGGATTTTAGTCCTATTTAAATAAATCATGTCGGTATTTTTTTAACAGACAAGATCATCTGCACACATCTGGGAGGATCGTCTGTAAAATGAACAGACTCTCCAGGAAGCACTTTATCTTTTCTATTGTCTATGAAATAAACTGAACGTAAAGAGCAGAATGCTGAAGTACAGATTGAGTGTGAAGAGATCATGATGATTGTTCCTCGCCGCCTCACAGGTGGCGTCCGTCTGGTCTGCGGTGGATGACGTGGACACGTCGGGATCGGCCAGTCCGGTGTCTGTGGTCAGCGTGCCCGTCCAGCATCACACGGTAATCAGATCAGTCATGTCCTCCGAGCGGGGATCCAAAAAGTGACCCGGGTTTAGGACCGTCTGCATGGACACGCTTTGTGTTATTTTGCATAAATGTTTTAAAAGGGAAAAAAAAAATGTAAGACTTGAACAAGAAATCTCTGGCTTTTCATTCCAGACTCTGTCTGTTCTGGAAAGCCAGCTTTCTTGCGCCCCCTTTTGTTTTCTCGCAGTATCATCATTTCTTTGCTGATTCCTTTTGTTTTTTGTTTTTGTTTTTTCGCTTGTGTTGTTATTGATGGTTATGATCGACAGCCAGCTTTATGCCTCTGCTTGTGACCACAAGCTTTGTCTTGATTTGCTTGGACTGAAACATTCTTTCTTTCTTTCTTTCTTTCTTTTTTTATACCCGCCCCCTCCTCCCTCCCTTCCTCCCTCCATCCCTCCCTCCCTTCCTCTCTCCCTCCCTCCCTTCTCCTTTTGCTCATTGCACAACAGCTACGGAGCAAATGTAATGTGTCAGGAGCAGGATCCTCAGCCAGCCTGCTGCGCCACAGGTACCTCTCTCTCTCCTGGGATCTAGAACCATGATGATGATGATGATGGTGGTGATGAAGAACACAGCCAAAAGGGGGCATCTCAATGCCAATTTGTGGTTTTAGTGGCGTTTCTAATGAAACAGTTGA
>JAQMYI010000020.1:17271098-17281838 GCA_030014275.1 Clariallabes melas
GAGCCGTGATTAATGTGGGAGCACGAAGTACCTCTCATCCCTCCCCTCTGAGAGAGCTCGGCCAATCAGCTCTCTCTCTAGACCTCCGGCTGCGAGAGGTTACAGCATCACCCGGGAACCGAACTCGCGATCTCCGGATGATACTGCGCCACTCAGAGGCCAAATCACATCATTTACTAACTGCGATAAAAGTAATATGATTGATATTATGAATTAAGGAACAATACCTAATTCTAGCTAACTGAAATCAGGCTTCATTAAAAAAAAATGTGTATCAGCAACTTCCTATTTAAAAAAACAAACAAATATTGAAATCATAGAATTTCGTATTAACTAACCCCTTAAACTCCTACCGCAGAATGATCACAGGGGAACGAGAAGGAAGTGTGTGTATACGTGTGACATGAGAGTGCAAGTCAGTTCCAGGTTAATATTAAAAGGAAAAATACAAACCACTGTGGTGAAAATCCTCTTATATTAATACAAAACCTTTTATGACAAACTTCACTTCACCATGTGCGAAAAGCAGAATCTTGGGTTTGTGAGAACGAAAGATTTCTGGGTATCTGGAGCGTTCGGTATGTCCACCTTTCCTGCTTTAGTGACAGCGTGCACTTGACTAGACTAACCTAGATCAGATCCCTCAGTGTGTCCTTCCTCTGGACACGTGCTTCAGGGAAAGAAGGAACGCTCAAGGAACATCACGATCGATATTTCATGCTAAAATCAGTGCAGAAATATTCATAAATAACCAGATCCTCACTTTTTATACTATTTATTTCTATCTTTAAAAGAGAAAAAAATCCTACAAATCAGAATTCTGTTCCATTTATTACTGTTTAAAAAAAAAAAAAGACACACTAAAAGAAGTTTGTGACGTTAAAACTGGAGTGTTTCTTTCCTCCGTTCGAACCCTTCACTCATATAAAGTGTACTATTTAGTACCAGGTTCGTAATGTGACGACTATAAAGTTTCCCCCAAAGCCAGTCTGACCTGTAGACGGAGGTTCCTGATGGTTCCAGGTAGTACGGGACCTGCTGAGTCACGTGCTGTCCCGCAGGAGGATGGCTGAGGAACGGCGAGAGCTGCGGGCTGGAAGAGACGAACACCATGGGGCTGGCGGAGCCGTTAGCACCCAGGGGCTGCAGGTTTTCCTCCTGAGGCTCGGGGGCCACCTGAAGATCCGGGGCCGTCGAGTAGTAGTCCACTGACGGGTTCGGGGGGTTGCTGGCGTAGTCGAACGTCCCGTCTAGGTAGTGAGCGGTGGAGGACATGCCCCCTGTGGCTTGCTGCTCCTCCTCCGGGTACATGGGCGAGAGCTTGAGGGAAGCCAGAGAAGCCGAATAGCCTTCTAGCTCGCTCCTGCGTCGCTGCTTGGCACCGGCCAGAGCTTCAGTACGAGCCTGCTCTCCAGACATCGCCGTGGAAACACGCACATGTACGCACACACATAGAGAAGACAACTGGCATGACTTTCAGAGCAATACGGTCTGAGTTTTTTTTTCCTTTTCTTTCCTACTTAACCTCCCTCTATCTCACTCACTTACTCACTCGCTCACTCACTCCCTCCTCTCTCACTTCCGGCCGAGCTCCTCCTTCACACACACACACACACACACACACATACACACACAGTGTCTGATGTTTTGCACGAAATATATTAGACTTCAATTCAATTTTAGACCTTAAAGTGCAGCTTGTTCTTCTTGTTTTATTCCAAAATTGTTCTTGTTTTCTAATAAACAGACAGACAACAACATCCACGCATCCACACAAACAGTTAAGATATTACAGATCTGATTCCTAAAACAGAATATAAAAGGAAAAATAATAATCCTGCACCTGTTTTCAGATGAATCTTAATCAACTTGATCACTGATGATTTCCCTGCATCATCTCTCCTGTCTCTAAACTCCTGACTGTCTCTGTATCACTGCTCTCTCTCTCTCTCTCTCTCTCTCTCTCTACACCTCTTTATCCCCCCTTCCTTTCTTTCTCTCATCCTAAAAGAGAGAGAGAGAGATAGAAACAAACAGGTTAAAAGACACGGTCGATACGAATGGCAGCTCTCCAGACACCCAGGTCATCGCAACCAGGTAAACAAGTGACAGGAGGTCATCACATCGTTTAGCTGCCAGACCCTTTCACAGGCGACTGGTTTCAAAAGAAAGAAAAGAGAAAAAGAGAGGAAGAAGAGGAAGAAGAAGAAGAAGAATAAGAAGAAGAAGAAAAAAAAAGACAATGCTTACTAGCACAAACACTGATTCTGCACCACGGCACCTGTTGATGAAATGAATCTACTAGAAGATCTACAGTATTAGGATAGGAAGGCAGAAATAAAAAGGTATCGATGTTGAGACAGACAGGTTGATGGAACGGAAAGCGGGTGGGCGGGGGCTTCTGAGAAGGTTATCACGGTGCGAGGCTCTAGATGACAAAAGGGACACCTTGGAAAGAATGAGTAATTTCAAGTGGTTTGTTATACAGACAACAATTACGCTACAGCGTCGCTTTATTTGCTCTCCATCTGCAGTATGTGCATGCATGTGTGTGTGTGTGAGTGTGTGTGTGTGTGTGTTATTCATGTGCATGCATGATTACTACAGACAAGAATGAATACTTCTTCCTGGATTTAGATGTTAGTTTAAGGACAGTTTAATCAAATAATTTTAAAAGGCTTTGCATAAGTATTTACCCTCCTTAAATCGGTGTAGTGTTACAGATCATAACTGAAAATGGCTTAAATGTGACTCATGAATTTATACAAAGTAGTTCATAAGTAAAATTCGAGGTATCCTAGGGCGAATATTACTCAAGTAAAAGTAGAAGTCCTCCATTTTACATTTCTACTTGAGTAAAAGTACAAACGGCCAAAACATGGTATCGGAGCTAAAAAGTGTCTCAGTGAAAAAGTGAATTTTCAGATCGGATCATATAACACTTTTTTTCATAATACATCATGAATTATGAAATTCTTACTAATTCTTATCTCCTGATCCATGCTTCATTTTTTTGTAAATATTCATACACATTTATATTTTTATCAGATAAAAAGAAACACGTTTGCTAAATTCAGTTTCATGCCCTTTTATGTTTTAGAATCCGGAACTTTTTTGAATTCAAATCTTTCAACGATATTAACTGTCATTCAGATGAAATTTATATTTCACATGAAAAGACATAAACCTGAAAAAGTGTATTATTCTAAAATGCAAAATTGTTAAGATATTGCAACATGCAACATGAATTTGACATGGTTACGGACACTACAGAGTTTTTTTGGGGAAAAACAATCGCTAATTTTGCATGGTATGCTTCAATTTAAGCAAGACTTTTTACATGTCATATGATTCTAGAAGTTTACACCAATTTTACTATCAATTCTCATGAAGAAATATAAATAATTTGCATTTTAAATAATTGTTGTTTGAAGCGAGACAGTGTAACGCTGAAAAATGGGGCACATATAAATGTTGCATAAACTTCAGAAGTAGTTTCTTCTTATATGTATAACAAACAAAATAAATAAAATCAGTGCGAATATTGTGTTTTGGCCAAAAGGTAATCACCTTAAAATGTGCCTATGTTTGAACAGTACTGAGATTGAATTAGCCCACTGTGGCCCTTTAAGATCTAGTAAAAGTCTCACTCACTCTTTCTCTGTCCCCTCGGTCTGCAACGAGTTATTTAAAAATCTGTAACATAATATACACGTTTTTGTGATTATGTAACTATGCAGGCAACTCACTCACTCACTCATCGTCTATACAGCTTCATCCTGTATACAGGGGTCGCGAGGGGCCTGGAGCCTATCCCAGGAGACTTAGGACACGAGGCGGGGTACATCCTGGACAGGGTGCCACATGATCATTTACATGTATTGTATGTTGCTGAATTTGAAAAGAAAAGTATGGAATTATGTTTGGAGAATCATCAGACATGTAGAGAAATGTTCTCTGGTCTTTTTCAGCCTTGGCAGGAATCCCAACACTCCTCATGAGGAAAGCGTGGTGGTGGTAGCACCATGGTGTGAGAAAGCTTTTCTACTGCAGAGACTGAGAATCTGGTCCCAGGTTACACCAAGATACACGGCAACCCTAGAAGAAAACCTGTTAGTGCTTAAAATATCCTTAAATCTGATTAATAATCTTAGATCCTATAATATCTACTCTACCTATAATATCTATTCAGACATTCCATTCAGACATTCCATTATTATTAAAATACCTTAACTATATTCTCACCGCTGTAAATGTGAGACACGCTTCATTCTTTCCACTCACTTACATAAGTGAAGGTGCCGTAACCTTTTGAACTCGACTCATCTTTGATGTGGGAAGCGTGTGGTTCAGATGCTATAATTATTCACGTTCGTAACGCAATGACCCACCTGAGAGACGATGTTTCACACTTCAGCTTTATTTCAGCAACAAATTAAAACAAACTGAAACTCTGACTTTCAGTCTGTGAGTCAGTCTAAAAGTCAACATTTAATTACGAATTTCATTAGACGTTTCATTTCGCTGTGCTGATGAACAGCACAGACATCTCTCTCAAAACAGGTGGAGGTGGAACATTGTACATATATACACAAGTTCATACTGGCTTTTAGAGGAAAACAGTCAAAGATCACTGGGGTGGTGTGAAGATGAATCAGTATTTCTGTTCTACTATTCTTAGGTTGATTACGAGGGGCGTTCAAGTCAAACCGGGACTTTTGCTTGTATACAATGACAGCACGCAGTCATGCAAGTGACGTGGGTACGACCCTCTGTGCACCATAAACGGACACGAGGCGAGGTCTTACAGGAAAAAGGGTAATTTATTTAGGAAAATGGGGAAAGGAAAGGGAAGGAAGGAATGCACGTGCAGGTCTGGTGGGCAGTGCCACGCTGGTATGCGGGCACAGGCTGGTGAGCAGTGGACAGTGGGCAGGTTGGCAGATTGGCTCTGCTCTCGGCAGATGGCCGGACCGGCCCCTCCCAGCTCTCTCTGGGGGCGTGGCCTCAGACGGGAGTCCTCCCTGACGTCCGACGCCTGGGCGGCTTACCCCTGCTGGGAACAAGGGCCGTGATGTGAACCTCCTTGCGGCCTTTTCCTCTTCGGGGGCAGGGTCACCATAATCTGGCTCTGTGTGAGAGTTGAAGAGCTGCAGGAGCTACGGCAGTTGAGCTCGTGGCTGTCCTCGTCTCTTTGAAGTCCCTGGGGCTCTTTCCATGCTGCTCTTCCGCGTTCTGCGCACGTGTTGCACCTCATACCGTGTAGTAAAGTCCAGTCTCCCAACAGACCCCAAGCTTCACTCCCCGCTGTGTTTTATACCGCGGGGAGAAGCCCGGGACCATTAGTGGCGATGCCTCACCAGCCATGTCTACTTCCATGGCCTCGCTCCTTCGCACACCTGCAGATAGATATCAAGTGAGTGAGGAGCGATACCCACCCGATACCCACCCATCACAGGCACACGCCGTGACAGTAAGTTAAGAAGATTTACTAGTGCTTGGATACCCTCAAGGTAGAAAGTTTTCTCAGTACGTCAGAGCCATAATCTGACTTTCTGTCTGATTCACATCTGAAATGCCGGCCTCCCAGGAACTCCTTTAATGGTCCAAACATGTGGAAATGGCTTGGAGCGAGGTCAGGACTGTACGGGGGACATGGCAATAACTTCCAGTCGAGTTCCTGTAACGTGCAAGTGGTGCTGGTGAATGACTGTTTTTAGAGTTCAGAGTTCCCACAGACAGATGCGTCTCTCCTGCAAGTTGTTCACAATTTATCCGTCTCAGCCAGGATCATCACTCACGGATGTACAGCCTTCTTTAAAACGTTTGAACCATTCAAATGCCTTACTGCGGCAAGGATTCTCATCACGTACTGTGCTTGAAGTCCTCTGTAGACATCAATGACCGTTACGGCTTCACCCACCAGAAATTTCATCACATCTCGGTTTGACTCGACCGCCATTTTCATCCTGAAGTTTAATTGTTACATTAACTGTTACAAATTGTTTGTTTAAGGATAAACAGCATGTCTAAAAACGCAGCATGTTGTGTTGCAGAGAAATGTCAAAGTGAAACCTCCCCATCAGAATTCACGCTGATTGACATGGTGTAAATGTGGAATACAGTGAACTCGACTCGACTAAAGCTTATCTAAGGACTTGAAATGTCACTGTGACATCTACTGTGGTATACAAATGTTTGTACGCGGTCACCTGATTAATCAGGGGTCAACCGAGTGAGTGGGTCCTGCAGCCAAAACCTTTACATGTCCACATTTTACACTTTATTTACAAGTATGAATGCTGAACTCTTTGTGTAACTGTTGCACTTAACTTTTTTTAAAAGGACGAGTCAAAGACAGACTTCAGTCATGCGCCAAAGGATGCACTCGGGTTCTTCGTACCATGTCACGTTTTTTAATGAATTCACTCACTTTTGTCTAGGATCAATCAAAGCAGACTGGCTTGACATGAAGTAGTGACATCACAACATTAAATTTAAATAAGGTAACTAACGAGCTAAATGATTTCTCATTAAGACCGTGACATATAATATGTACAAACTATGATGGGTGACTTTACGATGTGCACCTTGCGAGTTTCTATGCTTTTATTGCACAATGGGCGGGGTCATGTGGAGGAAAGCTAGTGTACAAATCACTATTGCCAATCACTATGCATTCATTAGCATATTAGGCCACACCCATACAGCTTTATTCTGAACAAATGCGTTTTTGCTTTTTAACAGGAATTTGCCGCCATAAACCTGACATGAGAAAGAGTTTAAACACCAAACAACTAACTGTGGTGTTTATCGTTTCCATAGTAACAGCTCTCTTACAGAGACTTGTATATCAGATACTCTATGCAGTCCAAACCTGATAATAAACTACTGCTTAAGTGTTTTTTATTTAAAGAAGAAAAAAGAAAAAATTTTATCAAAAATGTATTTATTCAAAAAAGAGAGAGATATTAGTTAACAATTATCCGCACTCAGGTTAAATGAAAACTTTTGTTGGTCTTATCAGCGCTTTCCGTGAATACTGTCCACTGTACAAGCCTCTGGAGACAGTGTTATGATCTGGGGTTGCTTCAGTCACTCAGGTCTAGACTCAGGAATGTTATGGGGCAATAAAATGAAGTCAGCTGACGACCTGAATGTACTGAATCACCAGAGTATCACATCTATGGTGTTTTTCTCCCCTGATGGCACGGACATATTCCAGGACTACCAGAATGTGAAAGAGTGTTTCTGGGAGCATCAGGAATAATGTTCACACTTGGTTTTTTGACCAGACAGTGTATTTATGTTGCATGTTATGATTTGGTGTAAAGCTTCTGCATATAAGGACCTAATTTACACATGAAGCTCGATTTGCTGAAGTCTACGTGAGGTCTTTAGTTAACAAACTGACAAAATGATCTTTTCATGTCATCCCCAGGCACCGGCACCAGGAGACAAGTTCAAGTACATTCATTCCAATATTGTGTCTCAAATACTCAGACTTTAAACCCTTAAGGTTCACCACTTGAGACACCACTTGCCATTTAACACTCCGGTCCAGAAGTTCTCTGTATTTATTACGTACATTTTTTTTTCTACTGCTTTATCCACTACCAGAGAAAGTCTATCAAGTTCAGTACGATATTTTGTTCTTTTGCAGTAACGACCTTGTAGTCGCAACACAAACTTCACTCGTGTGCTGTAAAACAAAAGATACCAAACGTAAAACAGCATTGATTTTAATGTGAGTTAAACAGCATGAGTAACTCCATTCCATCACTCTAACGTACCATCGGTTATTATCCCAACTAAATCCAACTCCATTATAGTGGTTTTATACATAATTTGACTGGATGGGGGAGGAATTAATACAGTCTCAGTCCAGTGTGAACACAGATTGTGTATAATTAACATTCAGTAGCCAGATTGTACCCTGTAGCTTATACACATATCGTCACATCTTTAGTTTCTGCAGTGTACAAATATAAAGCATACACTCTTATTTCTGTTCCATAACATGCATATGATTATTGTCAGAGACAAGGGCCAGACAAAATATTGAATTATATCCTGCA
Organism: Clariallabes melas; assembly: GCA_030014275.1. Taxonomy (NCBI): domain Eukaryota; kingdom Metazoa; phylum Chordata; class Actinopteri; order Siluriformes; family Clariidae; genus Clariallabes; species Clariallabes melas. Next base: position 17,279,177 of record JAQMYI010000020.1, read on the forward strand.
GGGCTGAAGTTGTTGAGTCAAAGTGACTGGATTTGTGGTGAAAATCTTAAATCGTGCAAAGGTGGACTTTACGACGGAGTATTGGGGAAATTTGTAAATTTAAATAAAAAAAAAAAATTCAATTATTTTGAGGAATAAAAAAAACTTGAAATTTTTGAAGAAAAATTTTAAATTTTCAAGGGAAAAAGGATATATATATATATTTTTTTTTTCACAACTATACTATATATTATTATCCCTATTATATAAGTCCCTCGTTGGGGAGCCATCATTAGTTTTGCATTATGCCAGGAGTGGAAGATCTAATCAAATTTTACTTTTTTAACAAATTTTATTTGGTAACAAAGAAATACTTGTTATTTTACCCCAGAATCACCAAATCTTCATAAGCATCCGGACTTTGTAGAGACATTGCTGTAAGCTGAGCCTATTTTTTTTTTTCTCAGGAACTACAACGTAACAGAGTTTTTTTTTCTCAAAAATGTCAACTTATAACTTGAAAGTTATGAGTTTTGAACTTGAAAATTACCTGCTCCTGCCCTCCCAACTTTTTTTTTTTTAATCCCATATTGGCCCTTATACCCCGTCGTAATAACCTGGAATCTTTTTGTTTTTTCTTTAAAATGTCAAACCACTACATCCCAATTCACAACAATATTTCAATTCAATTGATTTATACATTTATATTTTAGGTGCTCTTACAATTCTAAACAAACGTAGCAAATATAGTAATTAGAATTTACCACACAGGACACTGTGCTGCCTGCCAATGTGTGAATAGTTTAGAGCACCACCTGTTGGATTAAATATATTATCACCTCAATTGCAAATAAACAGCTCTGAAAAAAAAAAAAAAAAGAGAGAGATCACTGCAATTTACTCCAGAAAACTTCTGGAATGTCATCAAGAGGAAGATTGGGGGTCACAAACCATCAGGTAAAACTGAGCTGTTTGCTTTAAAAAAATAAAATAAAATAAAATAAAATTGATGAAAAAAACGCATAAAATCTGTAACTGCAAATCAGGGTTATTATTCCACCAAATACTGATTTCTGATTTCAAGATGAGCTGTGATGAGAAGGTGTAGCTCTGCAGGAAGAAAACTGACACAATTCAAGCTGCTTTTGTGACTTTACTGAATGCAGACAGTTTAATTACCATCGCCAAAAACACACACACACACACAATGGGGTTCACTTATCAAGCTGCATGCAAACATAGTCATGCACTCTTATGAGCATTTACACAAGAAATCTGGCACCCGTAATAATACGATGAACAATAAACATATCATATTCTCACTCCTGAGTGTGTGAAAATTTCCGCATCACAGGACAAACTAACGTAAACTTCAACTTGATCGAGTTCACATCATATAACCTGCACGAATGCCGATTGTTTACGACGCAAGCAGAGCGACTGTCTGTCTCTGTCCAAGTGCACTAACATGAGGATTCGTTTTCTGTCTGCGCACATCTGTAAGCTGATGATGGATTTAGCGCTGTATTAGTATTATTATTAATAATGAATAAGTAACATATCATTGCTCAATCAAACGATTTATACTAATCAGGTATTGTTATCTGCACTTACTTTTTAAAACCTTAGCGTCTATTTCATGAGGGCCCCCCCCCCTCACTATTGTGAATTCATCTAGTTTCTGACATTCCTCTGTAAATATAGCAAGATATACAGTACTGTGCAAAAGTCTTGATCCCCTCATTTCTCCATATTAAATGATGTAGATCAAATGAAAGAAATGGGAAAATGTTTTACTGCGACAGGCTGCAAAGTGCCTCAAGTGCCAATCTGAAAACTGATCGTTTACGTAACAACCTCAGCGGCGACAACAACAGCGACCTCATTTCCCCTCTCGTCCGTTTTCCAAACACTCTGCATTCAGCAGTATACTGATCATCTGTCATCATCTGCACCCGTTTCTCACTGGTTCATGCCTTAATTTAGATTTATTTTGTTTATGCTTGAATGTTTCATAGATCACTGTGTGGCTTAACAAACAAAAAACATTCGTCAGAAACGGATCAGGTACAGGGACTGGACTGAAAATGAAGACTACATTAAAAATACAAGAAAGTCTCAAACTTTGGAAGCACAATATGAAGAAATAAGGGGAAGCCAAGTGTACTGTAGTTTGCTGTCATAGTATTTTCCATTCAGAAAAAACAAACAAGAAAAAGTGGAAGTAAATTATGTCATTTGACCAATTTGACACAAACTTTTGCACATTCTAATATTGAATGAACATAAACACAATGGATTATGCTGTACTGGAGGTATTATACAGTCAGAATAAACAAGCGACAAACGGATCTGTACACATTTTCTCACTGGTTCATGCCTTAAATTAGATGTTTTTTTTATGCTTTAATGATTTATAGGTCACTGTGTAAGCTGAAATGGCTCGGGTACAGGGACTGGACTGAAATTATATGAGAGACCAAAAAAAAAAAACTGTTTAAGACAACATTAATGTAAAAAAAACAAAAACAAACAAAAGACAAACAAAAAAGTCTGGAGGTTTAGAAGAAAAAAAATAAATAAATAAAGGGGGGGCGGGGGGGGGGTCAAGACTTTTGCACAGTAATGTAAGTTGAGTTATATTGTGTCACACCGTTACATCTACCTGGATATCTGAAAAACA
>JAQMYI010000020.1:17288792-17301546 GCA_030014275.1 Clariallabes melas
AACTATATACAGGTCAGTACACAGTGAAATGAAACAACGTTCCTCCAGGACCAAGGTGCTACATACATGCAACAACATACATTAACAACACAACATAAATTAACAACACACTTTACCGGAACCAGCTAGCTAACTAAGAGACCTATTGTAATTAGCTGACTGGCTCATTTAATCAACTAAAGAACAAAACCAAGGTGTTAGAGAGAAGTTTCACTGACTAACAGCAGAGCAGATTCGCTGATAGGGCTTTCTTTTTTTTTTTGTTTAGCCTTAACGATATTAACACTTCATCCCTTTCTCTTCACACAGACTCATGCCTTATTCAGGACAAGAAAATGTTTCGCCAGATCTCTACTAAGTCGCCGTTTCAGGAGGGATAAATTACTGGGCTGCATCTGGCAAAAAAATAAAATAAATAAGGATATTTGAAGTTTCTCAAACTGGGTTAAGAACCATTTAACACACTATCAAACCCTGGAAGGATAGTACAAAAAAAACAAAAAAAACTCATACATGGAAATCACATAAACGCTTGGTGAAGTTACATGGTAAAAAAATCAACAGTAAAAACTCAGGGCTATGTTTAATAATGAACATACACACACACAAACACACACACACACACACACACACACACACACACACAAAGTGTGATGAGAATTCACCGGATTGGGACTAAACAGCTGTGTGTCCATAAGAAAATCACTTATTAGTCATCATAAGGCTTCAGTTTCCTAAAGAGCATAAAGACTGGACTTTGGAGCAATGGAAAAAAGTCATGTGGTCTGATGAATCCAGGTTGAGCTTATTACAGAGCGAAGGGTATTGAATGAAATTTTGAGTGTGTGACTTTTGTTTTTTTTTGGCCAGGCAATATTTATACTGTATATATTGTTGCCGGGAGCAGCCGAAAGACCAACAACAATACAGTGGTACAGTATATACAGTAGTAGAAATTCCAAAAGTATAATGTATAACTGACTGTTAAACTCCTATTTATTATTTGTGAATAAAACAGAAGTAAACAGACACATACAGTACATGTTTCTAATAAGACATATGCACCACAATTACTATACCAATTACATCATTAACCGTGCACAGAACTCAGAATGTCTGATTTCCAAAGAGATCGGATTGTTGGTGAATCTGAACGTGGACTGTCCCAGAGACAAACTGCTAGGACTTTTGAAACTTTACTTTACATGATTATAGTTAAATTCTAGGAAAAGCATAAAACGTTGCTGGAGTCGCGTACTGGTCGAACTCTAAAACTTAAAGAAGACTTTGTGCTGTTCTGGGATCTGTTGAGAAGAGTAAGCCTGTCATTCTACGCCTAGTCAAGTAGATGCTTTTAACGAAAAGCCGCTAAAGGAAAGTCGACAAAGTGTTAATAATGTATTAATAGCTAAACTTTATGTGCGCAAACACGTAGCATCTTTTGGTTTGTACATTTTATCATAAAACAATGGTGCTTATTTAGATCTTGTATGTCTGTGTTGGTTAATAACACTGATTCAGGATGGGGACCAGTCACGTATTTTATAATTAGCTGGCTAATATGCAAATGTTAGCAGTAAAGAAACCTGTTTTGGTTTTTTGTCAGGATCAGATGCTGGTAAATAATACATCATGAGAAACGATGCCATGTGTGTAATAAACACGGGCTGGTTAACTAGCAGTTAGCAAGGTATATGGATGGTTGGCTAACATTGGCATCAAGACATGAGCGCGTTTCCCAATCACAATCGTTGATTAGTCCCTGCCCTTTTTATAATGCCTGAAAGAATTGATAATCATATACATGTATATTTATAAGTCTTGTAAAATGTTTTATGTTTTTCTCATACTCCATACTAGAGGGTGCAGATCCTGACGCCTGCGTGCTACCATGACTTGCGAATGGAGTGTGTGGGATCAACCCGCTGCTCCAATATTTTAGCATATATTATTACCTCACAGTGTGACAATAAAGGTGATGATGATGACGCTGCCTATTGTTACATGGTCAGGGAGGCCTGCGAGGAACTGACGAGCTCTCAGTTATGACACAAAAGTTGATGACCTTGCTTTCACCGTCCATACACCATACGGCACAAACAGAATTTCAGTTATACATGATTTATTAAATCAGATATGCTATATCAGATATTTTACTTTTGGTAAAATGGCATTTACTTTTGAGAGGAAATATAAATTCCTCAAGAATAGGGGCTGTTCAGGATTGTGTTGAATTTGCATTAAAAAACAACAACAAAGAAATAAAGAAAAGATAAGAAAAAGAAAAGAATAAAGTCAAATTTACCTGTGCCTCAATTAAAACATAATTTAAATCGAAGAGTTTTGATGAGTTTCATTATTTTGTAAAAAAAAAAAATAATAATAATAATGTTTTGCATACAATTTGTAATTTGTTTTCATCTACAAAATGTTTAATGTATTTCCCTTTTCATGACACACGTGTAACCTACATAATGCACTTAAAATATATGTAACACTAAAAAAAGTAATGTCTAAAACAAACATTTTCTAGCCTTGAGTGCGTATGAACTAAACGCCTTCGTTTCGCTGCTGTCCGTTATTATCGTTTAACGGTCATCTTCGTCCTTTTATGGTCATCGCACGTGCGAATTATTATTATGTTTCTTTTAAATGGAACTGGAGCACGCGGAGCTGAGAAAGAAGAAAAACCCTGAGCGCGCGCGGCAGCCGTTGACAAACCCGCGTCAACCGAAATGCAAATGAGCCGCTGCTTTAGCTCGTTATTTTCCTGTCATTTCGTTTTGTGTGTGTGTGTGTGTGAGAGAGAGAGAGAGAGAGATGAGCCCTGCTACTGTTTTCCAGAGATGTATTAAAATAAGGTTAAATCACCTCCATCTGTGTGTGTGTGTGTGTGTGTAAACATGGCGAGCACGACCAAAACATTTCACATTTCACGACTCGTCTTATCGCGTTTGGCGCGCGCATACCGCCAAACGCTTCATTTGTTTTGGCACCCCCATCTCTCTCTTACACTTACACACACACATACACAAACCAACCCCTCCGGGGAAGTAGCTTGTGTGTGTGTGTGTGTGTGCGTGTGTTTTCCCCCTCACAACCGCCTGTGCGCCGTTTTTAAGGTCCTTTAGTCAGTCATGTGATTGTAACGTAACCCGACCGGAAAACACCGACAACCACCGCCGCCAATGCTGCGTCTGAGAGGAACAGAGCAGCTGCGCCGCGACCAACGGACCGAGAGTCCACGGTAACACACACACACTCTTACACACACTCTTACACACACAGAGAGAGAGCAACGCCGCTTCGACTCCACGCGCTCGCACGGAGGAAAGGTAACCTTTCTCATTTTTAAAATTTAAAATCTCGAGTCACGTGATGCTCCCCGGTGTAATCCTGAACTAAAAGCGTTTCCCGGTGAAGTTCGAGCGTTTCACTCGGTGACTAGCCTAGCTCTAACCCCCTCTTTCCTCTATCTGTTTGTGTGTGTGTGACCGTTTTAAACGTTTGTTTTTCGGGCTCGCGAGTTTTCCGTTAACGTATATTTTTAAATATATATATATATATATATTTTAACTACATGGCCGTTTGTTTCACAGACCGCACGCGCGGCAGTGTTTCGTTTCTGAGGCTTATTTTCAGTTTGCTGAAGAAGGAAAAAAAAAACGTACTACGGAAGTGGTCTCTCTGTCTCTCTCTCTCTCTGTGCCTCTGCGGGAGATCTGTCCGGTCCACGTGTCTGCACTGGGGGCGGGGCTAACGGCCAACACTATAGCGCGAGCGCCGTTTAGTTTACACACGTTTATTCCAAATTCAAAATAATAAAAGATGTCGGTTTTTATTTTTTTGATCGACCGTTAATCACCAGCTTATCGTAAACGTCAGTTAATCTGTTGTTTAAATGTTTATTTGTCTTACATTTTATCTGAGAATCGCAATAAATGGGAATAATTTTAATGACTAAATTAGTTTAAAAAAAAAAACATTTTAGTTCTGACTATTTGTAAATTCCTCCAAAATAAGCACGTAAAAATATATAAAGGTTTTTTACAACATTTAAACATTTATTTTGTCATGAATGTTTCAGAAAGGTGATGTCACCTGACCAGGGCTTATTATCATTTCCAAAATAATGAAGAAAAAAAAAAAAAGTGCAAGATTCTACAAACATAAGATCTTTAAGTCATGATGTGATATTTTCGCCGTATCGCCCCGCCCCTGTCAGTCAGCGACATCCTGTACATCTGCTGTACATGGCCAGTGTGACCGCTCGAAAACCATTAACATTAAGCAGATTAAAGTTCTCTTCTCTTTAGTTCTAGCATTTGTTGTTGGTATGGTGAGAATGGAGACACCTGGAAAAAAAAACATGATCTTCTGTTTTTTTATCTAAAACTTCGCACGACATTTATTGAATGAACATAAGATGAAATGTGACGAGACGAGATGGAAAAGTCTCGCGTTTGTTTCCAGCAGACCCTCAGAGTCGCCTCGTCCTAGATTTATTGATGTTTGTTCACTTGTTTTTACTGAATTGTTCCCATTTTTAAACTAAAATTTCTTTAATTACTCATTTTGGTTAGTTTGTGCAACAGAGATACAATTTGAAATTGACAAATTTCTCACATGTATGTTAATTTCTGTGCCAGAGATATAATTTGTTCCCATGTTTCAGTGAACTTATGTGCTAGAAATACAAATTGTTTCCAAATTTAGGAATTTGTGTGCACAAAATTTAATTCCTTCCCACATTTAGGTTAATTTCTCTTCCGCAGACACAACTTATGCTAACTTTTTGGTTATTTGGGTTCACAAAATAGAATTCTTTCTCGCATTTTGATTAATTTGTGCATCAAAGATGGCACTCTGTGCCAGAGGTACAATATGTTCTCATGTTTTGCTAAGTTGGTTTGTCGGAGATATACATTTTGTTCCTGTGTTTTGGTTAATTTATGCGCTTAGAGATAATATTTTCCTCCAGATTTAGGTATTAGTGTACACATCTTTGATTTGTGTTCATATCTTTCTTTTTATTTAGGTTGATTTCTGTGCCAGCGATACAATTTGTTCTCATGTTTTGGTTCATTTCTTCACCATAATGCAATTTGTTTACACACCTAGGTTAATTTGATCCAGTTCGTGTCTGCATTTTTGTGCTCCAGAAATACAATTTGGTTCTCGGGTTTGGTTCATTCTTGAGTACGATTTAGAATGAGCAAAAGAACTAAAAAAAAATATGATGTGACCTCTCTAGAACTTTGTAGTTTCTGATAAAGCATTCATTTGCTTCACTAAACAATATGGCAAAAGTATCTGCTTGTACTGATCTTTCACTTATTTTGATTTTGAATATTGTTTACCGCACATCTGAGGAAAAATATAGCTTAAGTTAGTCTATGTATTAGAATTTTTTTGTATTTTGCAATAGGCTACTGTATTAGCTGGTCTAGTTTTAAAAGTCTTTGTTTTGATTGAGCTTGGGGTGAATCTGCCCCAGCGATGGCGTCCATCCTCCTGCTAAATCAGAGAAGCTCCTTTGCTGGACAGAAGTCAACATTAATGGTCATTTTTTATTTACTGATCGGCGACCTTGTCGTGACAAACGTTGAAACCTGGAAGTTGGTGAAGGAGAAATTTGCAATGTAAAAAACAGGACTGGTCGGTATTTCTGTGCCCTGTTAACATCGAGACTTTCTTCCCAGACCTGCACGTCTGCTCGCACCGAATGTCTCTGGCATTTGTTTTTTCCCCTCCCACATTCTCCCTCAGCAGACATGAGTGTCACGTGACTAATCACGTGGCATAGAAAGCATAGCCACTGACAGTGCAGCGTAGCTATCTCAGATTAAATGTCAAGAGCTGACAAGCCAGAGTTCAGGGTTCAAAGGTCACACACTAACCAGGATCGCTACTTTACTTTAAAAATCACATGCCATGGATAAGCAGCGAGTAAATCTTTCACCAAAACGAAAAGTGATGAGACTAAAAGAGTGGCTCTGTCAGGAGGTTATTTTGACTCGAGTCTCACAAACCGTGTTTCATGCCGGTGATATTGGTTTTCTGTTCAGTGTTGATTGACCGGCTTTGGATGATTTGATGTTCGAATAGATAAAGTGGCAAGAAAAAGTAAGAGAACTATTTAAAATCTCTAGGATTTCTGTATGGATTGATCATGAAATGTGGTCTGATGTTCAACAAGGTCAGCAAAAGACAATATTTCTGAGTGGATGAAAAACAAGCAGTCATGGTCTTCTACGTCTTTACTGAACTCGCCATCAAAGTGTTGGTGGGAAAAGTAAGCGAAACAGATTTGGTTGAAACACTTTTAGCAGCATTAACCCCAAGCAAGCACTTCCTGTAACTGTGAATTAGGGCCAGTTTGGGCCATCCTTCCTCAGCCATGTTCTTAGGAAGTCTGGTGTGAACAGATGTCTTGAGGTCATTTCTCAGTATCTCAGGTTTGGGTTCTGACTGGGCCGCCTTAAAAAAATTGGATTTTGTGTCTCTAAAGCCATGTCTGTTCAATGAGAGATGTTCAACTGCTCCAATGAATCCTTCACGACGTTAGCTGTTAGCTCTAGACTTCATTCATTATAGTGTGTTGTGCCTTTTGGAATGGTCAGGCCACGTCACTGTTTTGAGATGACTTCATACCCCTTTCCAGCTGCATGCAGATCTCACCAGCTCTTCTGAGATCTCTTTTTGTGAGGTATCAGCTAATGCTGTGTGTAAATAGCACACTGACACTGTTTGAGTGTTTTTATAAGTTGAGTTCGCTCTAATCCACACCTCCATAATCATTTCATTGATTGGACTTTAGTTGGTGTGACAGCTTTGAAGTATTGTTTTTGATTATATTTGTGACTTAGTTAAAAAAAGTTTTTTTTATCACATCTCATGTCTAGCAGAACATTACAAATGGTGCACTTACATTTGTCTTGCCACCCTATTTTATTATGACTTGAATTTATTATTTTATCACCTGTAATAACGTATTCAGTATTTAAACATGCAATAAATACAAGGTTTATATATACAGTGTATATATAATTTAACATGTATAATAAATAGATAATATATAAAAGATAATATATACACACACAGATGTTTAAAAACTAAATATTTGTAAACATGCTTTACATTTCTTATGTAACATTTTTAAAATACACAATTATTCTTTATTCAAACCAAATGGCAAAAAATAAAACTGTCACTTGGGAATGTGTAAAAAAAAAAAAGGAAAATGATTGTGTTTAAAAGTTGCTTAAAACTCAGTCCGGGGTTCTTGACGATCAGATCAACTACATCAAGGGATTGTAATGCAATAAAAAAGAAAATAAAGTATTTGACATTTTATAGAGCCTCACAAAACTCGTTCTTGTCCCCTTCAACTTTACGCAACCTAAAAGTAGCTACGTTATTAGCTATGTCATTTTGCTAGACAAGAATACACATTTTCGCTAGACGGGAAGACGTCAGGTCAACCTGCGCATGGCTGGTATTTAGGTAAACTAGAGTTTCAACAACAACAACAACAAAAAAAGGTATATATCATAACATCCCTGTGGTCTGTAAAAAGCTCAGTGGTTTGTCTTTATTTATATCAAATGTTAAAGTAACATCACATATCTGCGAGCGATCTAAAAGGCTGTAACCTGGGGGGAAGGTAAGACTAAAAGCAACACATCTTTGAGGTAAAGGTGTGTAATCCTCCCTTCCCCTCCCCTCCTCTCCCACGAGGGTCCGCCCGGGCAGCGACAGCGTGTTTTCGGCCCTGCAGCTGCGTTTCAGGTTTGAGCAGCCGAAGTGGGCCGTTCTCCCGGTGCTCAGCAATGCTGCATAACCAGTAACCTGTCAGCCCCCGGCCTGCCACATCACTGAGTGACGATTAGCATACAGGCTAATCAGCATCTAAAAGCTTTCACATACCAAACCAAACCATGTGGGTGGGGCGATACATCATTATCCTCCGAGGCAGTTCTACAAATCATGATGTGTATTAAGATTAAGTCCCGTGTCTTTAAAAAAATAATAATAATAATTGTATGTTGACACCAAATTATATTTTTATATTTGACCACCCTTCCAAAATGTTTTTTATTTTATTTTATTTGTTATTATTATTAGTGTTATTATTATTTTTAATTAATTAATTGATCTATTTATTTATTTTTATTTACATGATTTAGGTTTCTAGGTCATGGAAATTTAAATTGTAACTAAAATTTCATTCTAAAAATATTAAAATATATTCTAAATGTGGGTTAAAAAAAAACAAGAATAATAACTTAGTAGTGTTGCACTTTTTTTTTTTTTCAAATCAATAGTTGAACACGGGAACAATCAATAATTGATGAATTATTAATAATTAATGATACCCAGACACACATTTCTAGTGGCACAATCCAGTGTTTCCTCATACACTGATTTCTTTAGTGATGACCTTCCACACTATGAACACTACTTATTTCTGCATGTTAATTTTCTATTTTTTATTATTTTTAAAATGAGTAAAATATTATTTAATTGCATACAAAGCATTGATTCGCTCGGTCCCTCTCTCACACACACAGCCATCTGTGATCAGCCCCGCCTCTCTACACGCTCATCAGCTGTCCACGTGAAGCGCACATGAAGCGCTTACGAACACACGTTAGACGGAAAGTGCTTTACAACACCAGCACAACCCTTTTTTTTGACTGATCTCTCGGGAAATGAAGATGGAGAAAGGGGAAGTGGAGTGTAAGCACACAGTCAGAAAAAAAAAAAAAAAGGAATCGCCCAGACACACGTCTGCAAATAAGTTATTGTCAGGATAGCGAAGCTAGCTAACCTTAGAATTAAGTCGAGGTTTCCATGGCACCAAAACAAACCTTATCAGTTAAGTTTTTAATCGGTTATGTTCGTAGTGCTAGTTAACGAGTTAACGATTGGTCAGTAACATCTCTAGCTAGCGCAGCAGTGTTACAGAACAGTGCGATAAGTGATGTTACAAGGCTTTAAACTTTTGTTTTAAATAAAAGTTATGATATTCACAAAGTTACTTAATGACATTTTGATGCTTGAAACGTTAACCCAGACATGTTTTAATATCAAAACTGTCCAAGAATAACATTTCAGACTTCACACACAGAGAGATGTGAGGCAACTTTTCCCAATATTTTATTAATTCAGTGGTGAAATGCCGACATTTTAATTAATCTACTGTTCATTAAGGAAATGAAATGTGTGGCTGTGTATTGAGGGATCACGAACACTGTGGGAGGAAAAAACAACTGAGCATTATAACTTTAAGATATTGTTGGAAGAAATCGTGCTTTTCCCGTTCTCTTATGTTCAATTATTTCCACTTGGTTTTCACGAAAATAAGTGTGATGTTATGTTAAACTAAAGACGTCAGAAACACAACTCTGGATGTCCAGATTAGTGGACTGGGTAAATAATCTTGTCAAGAGATAATCTCTAGTAAAGGTGTGTCAGTGTTGTTTCTAGGACAAACTGAATACAAAATCCTTTTGAAATTCTTTTTTTTTTTACAGATTTTGTATTTTGCATCTTATTCACGTGTACATCTACATTACTAATAACTTCTATGCCTTTTACTTTTAAAAGTAAGGGTGCCGTTACTTTTAGCTTCAATTTACCAGCTAGTCTTAGTTGTGTTAGTTGTGGATTTGTTTCGGATTCCTTTTCTTCAAGTTATTAATATGAAAAGTAATTCAAGTAAATATGATTTTAACAGCTGAATGAAAAAAAAATTAAAGATTATTTTCATCTTAACACAGCAATCCGCTGATGATAGATAAAAAAACAAAAACATTTTTAATGGAATAAAATCATCATATTCTGGAGGTAGGAGGTAATGTAGTACATTTGTACTTGAGCACATATTTCGCGTATCTGTACTTGCTTAGCTTTATTAAAGTCCTTTTTACTTTTACTTCACTACATTCTATAGCAAATTTCTGTACTTTTACGTTAGACATCCACAGTGGTGTGTAGTATTTGCAGAGAGAATTTTGTTACCTGCTGACAATTATGCATAATTATGTGTCTCCCTTTTCTTTCGAGACACGCCTAATAAAGTTACAGGTGTCTGAAATCAGAAGCAGAGCTGGTTGTGACGAAAACAGGGCGAGAGAGAGAGTTTCATTTTGTTTTGTTTTTTTTATTATATGTAAAAGGCTTCTGTTAGCTGATAGAAATTCAGGAAATTTATTACTTCAACAAATTAGAAGGTGAGAATTTGTGTACTTTTACTTAGTAATATTTGCTCAAGGGAATCTTTTTACTCAAGTACAAAAAAAGAAATTTGTTATATTAAATGAAGTAAAATTACTCGCCAGGTTTAGGTTTAAACGCGAATGTTTTTATTAAAGTGACAGAACGCAAGGCCGCGGGCAACTCGCTTGGACGATATGCTTTAAAGCGTGTTGGCTAATCACGAAACGGCTGGCGAGCAGCTGCAAATAACGGATAGTTTTTAAAGTTGTCGTTCCTGTTGCGAAGAAAGAAATGTGGAAATATATACATCTGTCATTCGAAAACAGACAAATAACAATTTACAATCGGACACAGGTTTCGGACTTTATCGGCAGTCCTAGACTTTTTTTGTATAATTATACCTGTGTGTATATAATTGTGTATAACGGTGACAGTTTTACAGATTGAAGCACATTAATTCTTAGTGAACTAATTACAAATAATTATAAATTTTGATAAGCAAGCAAGGCACGCTGAGCGTCCAAGCTTGAAACTATACTGTGTAAAGATACATGTTCCAGGGTGTGGTCACAATACTATCGCGATACCTGGATGGCGATTCTGTTTGTAATGCGATTCTGTACGCTTCACAGTTTTTTTTAATAAATTTTCAATTAAGAAAAAAGTTTCATTTTTAAATCCCTGAACCCTGCACCCTTGATCGCTCTTCCTTTACGCATATTTCTTTATTTCAGCAGCGTGTTTTGTAGTTTTAAAGTTTTAAACACGCCAAGTGGAATTGACTTTCTAGCCCCGAAGATCAATCCAGCTCTATTTTTATTTTCGTTTGTTTGTTTGTTTTAATCATGATTAAGTTTATCCTAGTTTCTTTTGCGCTTCTCAAAACAGCCCGTCCGCTCCACACCCCCCTCGTCTGATTAAAGAACGAGTCTGCGTCACTCTTCCCCTGGATATTTTTTTTCCCCCTCTCGAGGAAATGTCTCGGACGGAGTTCTAGACGTCCGAGACAGCGGGTCAATACGAAGACTACCCATAACCACCCGCTGCGTTCCAGTTTTCCCAGACCGGGCCGGACATCCTGCTACACGCCTCAGAGCCTCGGATCAATACGCGTGTCTCGTTAGATGTGATAATCAGAACCGATGCTGTTTATAGCATAAGAGGAAAAAACGGTTTGGAAGATTTCTCGTGTCCACTTGCATGGTGTTTGTGTTTCGTGTCTTCTGCACTGCTGGCGCTCGTGTGTGTGGTGTGTGTTTTCTTTTCTTTTTTCTTCTTTCTCTGTCTCTGCTCATGTGGTTCATTGTGGTCTGCAGTAAACCGGAAGCTGACTCGTCATCTCTGCTCCCCCTCTGTGTAGGTGGAAGTATGGAGCTGGCCAACCATGGTCTTATCCTCCTGCAGCAGCTCAACGCGCAGAGGGAGTTCGGCTTCCTGTGTGACTGCACGGTCGCCATCGGTGACGTCTTCTTCAAAGCACACAAGGCCGTGCTGGCCGCCTTCTCCAACTACTTCAGAATGCTATTTATTCACCAGGACAGGTAGCCGAACACACCGCATAGTCTTTTTTAGTTGTTTGTTTCCAAGTACAGAGTGAAGCCAGACTAATCACCCGTTCAGCTTTTCATTTTGTTGCAACAGTTGAGAGTTTAGTTTTTTTGAATAAGCCTTTAAAACGATGTCGAGTTAAGTGCCGTAAATAATATACCAAAAGAATGAAACCTAGTACCACACCAGTGACAAAAAAAAGAGCAAACAAAAAAAACACACACGGTTTGGTTCTTGTATTTCGGAGTGTGCGCAAACCTCCCCTCCCTCTGTATCACATCCTCTACCACCATCTGAAAGCGCGAGGGCTAACACGTGCTTCCCCTGAGACACGTGAAGCCAGCAAACTGCCTCTCGTCAGGCTCCTGCTCACGCTACGTCACCGGGTAGACTCCTCGAGCGGCAAAATTTTTTTTTCAATTCAGACACGTTAATATATTCCGTACACACCTGATGGAAAACTAATGAACCACATGGTGGCATCATGCACTGAAAAAGTGGAAAGTTCCAATCCTGATCATTTTCCTCAAGTGTTTTGTTCCTCTTACGGCAACGATTACACGTTTTGAGTTTATTCACGATGCCATACTTTTTTTTTTTCCCTTTAAGAATAGTTCAGTGAATGGTTTAGTGCCGTGTCAAACAAGATCTCTCTTTATAAGTCAGACAAAATCCAAACAGATCGTCATGTTGTTGAGAAACCTAAAGAGCCCACAGAAGCATAAACTCGTCTGCCGTCAAGATGTTGCGAAAACTTAAATGTACACAAAATGTACTTTTTAGTCATTCTAACTAGGGCTGCACGATATTAGGAAAATATGTGATATGCAATATTGTTGTTGAATATTGCGATAACAATATTTCTTGCGATATAACATTTCCCTAGAGAAATGCATTTTTTATTATTATTATTATTATTGCCTATTTTTTAAAAATTATTTATTTATATGTAATGATCATACTAAAATAAACAGGTAATAGA
>JAQMYI010000020.1:17302426-17322470 GCA_030014275.1 Clariallabes melas
CGGCTCTAATCTGAGGTGCTGGTTGTTAATTGGTGATTTCTGAGGCTGGTGACTCTAAATGAACGTCTCCTCTGCAGTAGAGGTCAGTTTTGGTCTTGTTTTCCTGTGAAGGTCTTCATGATGGACAGTTTCATCATCATGGAGCTTGATGGGTTTTACAAACGCACTCGACACAATACCGTCCTTTTTGCAAGAACTGATCCAGAACAGCCGACCGTCATGTCTTAGAATAACAACTGACTGTGGCTGTTGTTACTTAATTCTCCAATGCTATATGTGTTGTTTCATAGTTTTGAAATCTCCAGTGTTGTTCTAGAATGCAGCAAATAAATCACTAAACGAAACACATTGAATTAGAAGGTGTGTCCACACTTTTGACTGATACTGTATGTGCATATGGTTCCTCTCTGTGATGCCAGCACACGTGGGGAAGAACGCCTCAAACACCTCAGTGTCACCACCGAATTGAGAAAATGACCCACTGATGAACAAAAATAACCACGCGACTGCACCATGTGGTCATAAACTGGAACACTCATTCCAGCGCTACTCACGCTAACATTAATGTATCAGCGCTAGTTTCCTGAACAGCGTTTTTTTTTTTTTTTTTTTTAATAAAAATAAATAAATTCTAAAAGCTGAGCATGTGAGAACATCGCTAACCTGCATTCGGTTTCTGCTTTGTAAGGTCACAGCTGGAAAATAAACCAGTTGATGATTTTATTTGGATCCTGTCTGTTTCATCTCAAACTCTACATATAATCTAATAAAAATTTATATAATAAGTAAAAATCTGATTTATTTTGCTTAGACGAGACATTTTCCTTTGAGTTCATTGTGGTTTTGTTGTGTTTTTATTCTTTTTTTTTCCCGCCCTCCAGCGACTGCGTTCGTTTAAAGCCCGCGGACATCCAGCCCGATATCTTCAGCTACCTCCTCAACCTGATGTACACTGGCAAACTGGCCCCGCAGCTGATCGACCCGGCCCGGCTAGAGCAGGGGGTGAAGTTCCTGCACGCCTACCCCCTCATCCAGGAGGCTACCCTGAACAGCCAATCGGCCTTCTCTCATCCCGAGCCCAGCATCCGGCTTAACACATCTCTCTATGGCATCCAGATATCAGGCCAACAGGGGGCGCAGTCCGGGCGTCTCTCTGCCAGGAGGCAGTCCTCACCCGTCGACTCGGATAACGCGGGCGTGCTCGATGTGAAGGGGTCCAACGCAAACACGGCTCTGTCGTCTGGATCCAGACTGCAGCCGGACATGGAGGTCGAGGCGGCGGCGGCGACGAGCAGTAACCAGTTTGGGAGAGACTGCTCCGAGGCAGACGTGTCGTCCGGCGAAAGCGGGTCTACCTTGCCTAGCGGGAACCCTAACACCATCCTGCACGTGAAACCCAGCATCATGAAACGAACCTCCTCGTTCCGGAAGCACTACACCTGCCACATCTGCGGCAGTCGCTTCAACCAGCGAGCAGCTCTCAGGGAGCACCTTCTGTGGCACGCCCAGGCTATGGCGCCGTTCACGCTGGAGTCTGGAGACGCGACCTCGCCCATACTACCTGGTGGAGCTGCCACGCCCGAGGTGGAGGAAGTTCTCACCGGTTTCGGAGCGTCCGCAGCCACTCCCATCATGGTGGACGTTGATGTCGAACAGCCCATGTCTGGATCGAAAGTCTCCCCGCGAGGGGAAATGGCCGTCTCGGTTCCTTCGGCAGCATCGGCGGCGACGTCGTGCGCGGCTCAACCGCAGGCGGACACTCCTCCTCCATCCGACATTGCAGACATCGACAATCTAGAAGGCGCAGCCGACATCGAGCGCGAGGTGAAGAGACGGAAGTACGAGTGTCCCACCTGCGGACGCAAGTTCATCCAGAAGAGCCACTGGCGCGAGCACATGTACATCCACACGGGAAAGCCGTACCGTTGCAGCGCCTGCGGGAAGAGCTTCTGCCGAGCCAATCAGGCCGCGCGACACGTCTGCATGAGCCAAGGGGCGGAGTCGGCGTACACCATGGTAGACCGGCAGAGCATGGAGCTGTGCGCGGCCGACGACTCCAGCCAGATGGAGGCGCTGTTCCTGGGTTCCTCGGGAAGGCCGTACAAGTGCAACGTATGCGAAATGACCTTCACCAACCCGAACGAGGTCATCAAGCACATGTGCTTTAACCAGGGTGCGGTCTCAGAGGGAGGCGTCTCGGGAACGTCGGGGAGCGCCGCGAACACTGACAAAGCCGTCAAAGATGAAGGTTCTGATGTGTCGAGCGCTGGATCTTTAGTCACGCCCATAAAAACAGAAGAGGTCTTGGTAGATTAATAAAACTTCCATTCTATATGTGTTTTTTTTTATTTTTATTTTTTTTATTGTATCAAATATTTGTTTTCCTGAAAAGCGTTGATTCTGATGTTGCTCTGTCAGTGTACGTCAGGAAATTCATTTTGTAGGAAGCCTTTTTGTTGTTGTTGTTGTTTTCTACTGTAATTTTCTAAACAAGCAGGGAGTTAAGATGAGTTTATTACACCGTGAAGCTCTATTTTTGTTTCTTGTTCGGTGGGTAATTCAGGTCGTTCATTTGTTGAACATTGTGGTTTGAGCCTTTCCTCTTTGTAACCGTCAACAGGAAGAGGAAGTAGTGAACTGCAATAACCCCACCTATGGTGAGAGTGTTCTCCTCACTCAGTCTCATATCCTTGTTCGATCCGGAAAAAAAAACAGCACAATACGTTTTTAAAAATTACAATTAAAGCAATAGCCAGCAGCTTATCACCATCAATACAGTCATTATTATTATTATTATTATTATCAGCCAAAGAGTGTTAGAGCAGTTTATTTCCTCTTCTCCTTTATCCCCAAGAACAAAAATTTTATGAATTTGTTTAAAGTTCTCAGTCCTCATAATAATAATAATAATAATAATAATAATAAAGTTTTTTGAATTCAGTCCTCGCAATCTCAGATAAAAGCTCTCGTTACTTGCTGGAGCTGATACTGGAATTAAAGTTTGTCATCTTAATTGTTTTTTTTTATTTTTTTTTTTTAATCAATTATTTGTGCCAACAGTTTAAAATGAACCATTAAAAAAATTATTTCTTTTTTTTTTTTTTTTTAATCGATCTGGAACCATTACCACAAAATGTTTACAGATGTGCCATCTTTTTTTTTTTTTCTTCTTTTTTTAAATTATGGATAAAAACTTTTTTTTTTTAGTCTGTTGTTGTTACTTAATGTATGTTTTAGTCTGAATGAACTTCCACGTGTATCGATTTCTCAGTCTGAAGGGAGAGTTAACTGGTTTACTGTTTGTTTTTTAAAGCCCTTATTTTTTTAGTTAGTTGTTTTTGTTTTTTCTTTCTTTTGATTTAAATTTTATACACAGTACTATATTTACAAAGAATATTTTATATTACAAAAGTTGTATATTGCTGAAAGTGCATTGAGCGTAGAATATAATCAATTTTTAGCGTAGCACGAGTGTATGTACATTTGTCCGTCTCTGCTTAATCCAGTCTTATATTAATATTTTT
Organism: Clariallabes melas; assembly: GCA_030014275.1. NCBI lineage: Eukaryota > Metazoa > Chordata > Actinopteri > Siluriformes > Clariidae > Clariallabes > Clariallabes melas. The sequence goes on from JAQMYI010000020.1 coordinate 17,305,951, forward strand.
AATAGATTTTTATTTTATTTTATTTTTTTCGTTCATATTACCTGCTGTTGCTTAGCGTTTGCTTCTTGTTCAGCTGTCCATGCACTGAAATTTAGGGCCCTGACTACTTTGGATTAAATCTGTTTTCAGAAAGCGTGACGGTGCACTGGTTATAAACAGGCATCGGACATTCATAACCATGATGTTTAATGTTTGTAACAGGACAAAAGTACCGGGAAAAATGAGCAGCTCTGTAAGTAAGGAAGTTGTTTTTTTTTCTTCTTTAATATATATTATTTTATTTCATAGATTTGCTTCAGGAACAAGAACATGGGACCGTCTTTTTAAAAAGTATTATTTCCTTGACAGAGCAGTGTAACTTTTTTTAAATCTTTTTCGTTGTTTTGTGAAATTTCTGTATGAGGGCATTTTGTGAATTGAATTACTACTGATGCTGGTTAAAGACTGGGATATTATGAGACTTTTTAAAAAAAACTTTTTTTACTCCTAACGTTCCTTTATTATCGACACCTGGTGGTCGTGCATGTACAGAAATGACAAATGATATGCCATGCTTTCTTTGTGTCTTTTTTTTTTTTCATTTTGGATACTGTTACGTATCTCTTCATATGCAATTCGCTCATATTTTGTTCTGCGTTTATTTTCGAGGCAGTTACAGTGGGGGTGGGGGGTAAAGGATCTCATCCCTCCCCCCCCGTCCCCCGAAATGCACAAACCCCAAAGCGAAGGCAAACATACAGTATACTGTGATCTGCAGCTCCTCAGGAAATGAACAACTGCCTCAGAATAAATTTGTGATTTGTCTATAATGAACAATAAAACTTTTTTTTTCTTAGTTAAATTCCCTGTAATGTTAGTTGACATGAAATGAAACGGCAAAACGGACATTGCTGAAAGTGAAGTTCCTAGAGCCTACTGGGAAAATGTTCCTCCCCCAAAGACACCAAAAACATTTTGGTTTTATTTATGTGTTCTTCAGAGGTGCCAATACTTTTGACACATACACTTTTGACTGAATCAGCTATTCCTTTTGCATTTTTTTTTTTTTATTTACTGAATAGTTAACATTTTCTCCAAACATTAAAGACGTGTTCAAATCATGACCTGTAATATCTATATTGCGTTAATCTTTTAGCTCATTTTTACAAAGGGTGCCAATAATTCTGGAGTTAACAGCAGCATTACTGCTGCATGGCTGAAATGAATTTATTAATTGCCTGCTGCAAGACATCTGTGAAATTAGTTCATTATTTAAGAACTTGAATTACAACTGCTACGAAAGTGCTGTCAAACTCCTCCTCTAAACAACTGGCCACGCCCTCTCTATAGCCCCGGTTTATATTTGTTGATTTACTGTGTGTGTGTGTGTGTGTGTGTGCACGCAGATGCAGTGACAACTTTAGCAGCACTGTTCATGTAGTCATCTGCGTATCGTATGTGTATCCGTAGGATTGAAAGCAATATCCACTAGGGGGCAGTGTAGAGAAGCACAATGTACTAGCTAGAACTGGAATATCTTTCTTGACGGAATCCAATTTTGTAAAAAAAACAAAAAAAAAAACAGTTTTCCTCAAAATACCATCTAAATATGATAACATCGAGGTTTAAACTCCCGACTTATTACAAATACACAATGTGAAATAGGGAATCCCCACAAAAATAAAACAAAACATCTTAAACATTTTTTTTTTTTTGTAAAATCATTTACGAAGCTTCTGTGAATAACTTTATTATTATTGTAAAATGTGGTTCACCGTAGTTCTCTAAAATAAATCAATATTTAAAAATAATTTGTTAAAAAAAATACTTTTACATTTTTTAAATACTTTAAAATTACACCGGCAACATTTGAAAAAAGAAATGTTTTTCAAAAAATTTATTTGGTGTGTATGTATGCACAGTGCGTGTGTGTGTGTGTGTATACATGTGTTTTTTTTTTTCTACAAAATAAAAAAATGGCATTGTCCTTTTACTTTCTTAAAAAATAAATGCTTTAAAATATGTTTTGAAAAAAATAATTTCAAAAATGTTTATCTCTATTTTTAACTTATTTTATTAACTTTAAGAGTAAAAAGTTTTTTTTATGTGAATATCCGGTTATAATTGTTAAAAAAAAATTGGTACTTTTAAGAAGTTCTATTTCGAAAACATACTTATTTTAAAGCTTTTTCTACGTTTTGTACAAATTTCGCCATTGTGCTTATTAAAAAAACAGAGATAAATTAACACGTCTAAATACTTGTTTGAATGAATTACAAAGTAAACAGGGTTTGTTTTTAAATAAAATTTTAAAAAATTTAAAAATTTACCATCGTAAAAATATGTACTAATTGACGATAAAATTTAAAACTAAAAGAAAAAAAATATTTAAATAAGGAAAAGTTTAATGTCTTTTCTGTAATTGATGATAAAAAACGCCATAAACTATTTTTCTTTGCAAAATACTATAAATATTATTAACAGCAGATCAGAAGGGGAAAAAACACACAAGCATGGCTTTACAGCACTAACTTTTATTTAAATGAAATATAGACATGGTTCTGTATCCATATTATTAACAGCTTGACAAATAAAAAAAAAAAAAAACAAGGGTCATGCTACATAACATCGTCTAATGCTCTCATTGGTTATTCAATATTACAATATGATTTAAGATACATAGGTATACAATTTGTACAAATGTTAAGGAGCTTCACAGTAATATTTTTGTTTGTTTTATAAAAAGCAGAGAGAACAGGATGTGACCCGGGAGTTTGATACGAGCCGCGATGATAGAAGAACATTCTTTTTTTTTTCCTTTTTTTTTTCTTTTCTATTTTATCAAAATAAAGCATCTTTGCAGGGATTCTTACATCCTCTAATTTGTCTCCAGCACAGAAAAAAAAAAAAACACTGATAGTCACTGCTGCATCACTGAGACTTTTATATGTATATTGCATTTAATAATCAGCAGGATTACAAAGGTGACATTAATGAATTTAATTTAAAGAAGGACGCGATGCTTTGCATATACACGGCGACTGCGAGTCTCAGTTCTGCTTCGTTCAGAGCTCATGCGTTTAAAGCTACACTAAAAGAATGTGGTTTTAGGACGACAAAACAAACTTTTGAAAATTGTGAATAGATTCATGTTATTGAAGGTGATCGGCATCGGAAGGAGTAATATTGTTAGTCTATGATACATAGATGAAAATACAAACTTTTTTATTTTTAGCACAATATGAGCAATGTTTGGAAAAATAGAAAACAAAAACATAAATTGTGAACAAACTCATTCCATAAAAACTGACTTCAGGTAGATGGCGCCAGTGCACTCGGTAATACTTTTGAATATCTCATAACAACTTAAAAACAGTCAGGAATACATAGTGTACTTCACGTGCCACTGAACGGTGCTGTCGTATCTGGTTTATTACTGAAATCTAATCGTTCATTCACATGTTAAAGGTTAAAGCGGTGTTTTAGGATAGCGTGCGCTTCTCAAACACACAGGAGAACTTAAGGGAAAAAAAGTTTCACAGTCAAGAAATGAAGCATGTTTTATATATATATATATATATATATATATATATATATATATATAAAGGTACAGTAGGAATGGAAATGAATATGCTGGCTCTAATAAACACACTCTGATGCTGAACTGCACACGTGTACCATGTTTTTCGTTTAAAAAATAAAACTAACTTGTGTCTGGGTGACGGAATATTTTAGATATATAAATACAATATACAAGATAAGATCACACACGCACACACATGTTTACATACGCACATAAAGCACATACACACACACATTTCTCTGTATCTGACAGCAGCCCTTCACGACACAGCATAACCTCAATAAAATGTCAGAAAAAAAAAAAACATTTAAAAAAAAAAATGAACAATTCAGGGTGAGATGAGTAACAACCCATCTGAGTCACCGGGGTGACGGGATGCTGTGGGTCAACGTTTCGCAAAGTGGGCCGGAACAAAGATGTCATGGGATGGATAGAAGGATGGATGGATGAGGATCTCTGGCTCTTTTTTCCATGCTTGCATCATCTACAGGAGCTTCCTGTACAACCACCTGTAAGACAGCACACATACACACACACACACACACACAGAGAGAGAAAGTAATGAGTCATACATTAATGCTGGAATTAAACCTTATAGTATATTAACATTTTAATGCAATACAAATGTGATCAGACATGTTTAGTCGCTATTTTTTATTATTCTAAAGCTTTAAGCCTCTAAAGCATTTCTGCTTCTTAATGACTGAAATTGTTGTTTTTATATTGTTTTCCAAAAAAATTAAATTTTTGTTTTTTAAGTTTGTGATTTTTCCTTATTGCATTGTTTGATCTGCTCTTTAAGATGACCGACAATGCATTCGTCGTCACCCTTTTTCACTACTGCGTTGCGCTCTCTAACATATTACCGTCTGAGTCGAGAGCCATGGAAGTTACAGCTTTACTTCTGACACTGGAGACTCCTTCCATAAATTATACTATAGAAATGAAAGCGAATGCATTTATGAAAGTCTGCGCTTTGTAGCGTCACTACTGTCAGAACTGCTGCTTTAAATAATAATAATAATAATAATAATAATATAATCAACACCTTCTGACCAATCAGAATCCAGAATCTCACAACATTGTGGAATAAAACGAGTAAATCATCCTCAGTGTCTCACTTCCTGTTGGCTTCCTGCCTTTCCTCCCCCTTTAGTGCTTTTATGACTCGGCAAGTTTCATCCCTACAGTCTGAGAGAGAGAGAGAGAGAGAGAGAGAGATAGGATCCTGCACCAAACCCCTGCTGCACTGCTATAATTCACTCTCCGCTGCTCCACCGCAGTGCTGCATTAGCACTCATCAAAGATTTAACAGTCACACCCATCTCTCCTCTACCTCGACCTCCATCTCCACTTCATGACCATAAACCCTCCTGCTGTCCCTCCTACTCCTACTGACATATTTACACCTTTATTTTTATTATTCATCCTTCATACCACTGCGAATAACAGTGTAACGTAATGTAGAGACGGCTCGGCCTATCCGATCTTTACACTGACGTAAACGCAAATACGGGATGTCACACCAAGATGGCTGCCGGGTCAACAGACATTACTGGAAGCACTTATTTCCATGGAGTCACTACTGATCACTGCTGTCAATGGCGGTTGGAATTGGGTGGGATATATTAGGAAGTGACTTTGACAAAGGCCAAATTGTGAAGGCTGGACGAATGGCTCTCCAAAACTAAAAGAGCAACTCCAAAACTGCAGCTCTTGTAGGATGTTCCTGCTCTGCAGTGGTCAAGACAGACCAACAACGATACACCGATCTGGTAAACTGGCGACAGGGTCATGGGCGGCCAAGCCTCACTGATGCACATGGGGTATGAAGGCTGGCCCGTGTAAATCAGAATATATATCAGAATGTAGAGTCCATTAGCTAAGCTAGCAAGAAAACTTGCTTGCTTTTGTCTCGATTTAAGAGCGTTTAACAGCAACCTGGATAAATATATAAATAGGTCTTAGCCACCTAGCTACCATACTGGCTCAATTAGTTAGCCACCTAGCTATTATACTGGCTAGTTCACTTACATTTCAATCCGAACACGCTTTTATTTTCAACCACGTCTCTCACCTCCGACATCAGACAAACCTATCAAAAAGTTACCATAATGAACCAGCTAACTAGATTACTGCGAGCTGTTACTATTTTTAGCTATTGTCTCAATTTAACAACAATTAAGCCAGTTCAAATAACTAAGAACATTCTAAATAGTTTTTGTTGTTCATCATTAATTTAGCTAGCTTAGCCCAAAAACTAGCAAACTAGCTCGCGGTTGTGCCTCGATTTAACTGTCCCTGAATCAGTTTATTTATTTATTTATTTATTTATTTATTAATGTACAGTATATTTTGCTACTGTGCTACAATAATAGACCAAACACCATTTTATGCAAGAATTAAGAATATACTTTTTGCTTTCAGACCCACTTCAGGAACGATGCGAGTTAGAATGTACGTTTTCTCAGATGGTTATCAGAGGCATCTTATCAAATCAGACATGTTCCTTGACATGGTTCTCTGACCACATATGGAGGGCTTTGATGAAGGAATGAGGAAAGGAGCGTGTGTGTGTGTGTGTGTGTGTGTGTGTGTAGCATAGTGTGTGTGGGGGGATGAATTATAATCAGTCTTTCAGCACAAGTTCATCTCTCCTTTACACGGCTTCGCTTTAAAAGGGAGCCTACAAAGTGAGGGGTCAGGCTGCGGCATTCCTACTTTGATATCAGAGGTCTCTTGGTTACGTATACCTCGAACAAAAGCTTTTTCATTTCGCGAGCCTGCAAATCCACCAGTAATAAAACTAAGGTCCATTGATGTTTTTTTTTTTTTTTAAAAAGACCTTTGAGAAAATGTGACGGTCTGTCCGAGGAATTCGAAACAATATCCTGACTTTTGTTCATTACTTTCTGTGTTAAAAGATTCCCTGTGAGCAACACCTTCCAGGGAGTCCGGTTTTGCAAAATGTGGCAAATTTTTTAAGAACCCTCTTTTTTTTTTTTAGCTGAGAGAACGGGTTCCTTTGAATGACCTCCAGAGTGTAAATCAAAGACTAAACTGCGCTCAGTGTTGCCAACTCTTTTCAGGAAAAGTAGCTAATGTATGCTTAAAGGGTCACCGAAATTTGTCACAGTCTGTCACTGGCTAATTTGCATTTTCTATTAATCGTAGTCAGCAATTGGTCATGGGGAACAACGGTGATGAGCAGTTGGTGGTTGGGAACTTCAGCTTATGCAGGCGCGGCAGTTAGGTGGCAAGTCGAGTGTTTCGATGTGGGATGGAAAGCCACCTGTTCAGAAAGTCTCTAGATCACTACTTACTAGACGCCCTTGAGACGCCCTTGTTTTAAATATGTGTGATTTAGCAAATCTGGTGATTTCTAGCAACTTTTTAGACACCTGCTTTCCCCGGAAAACCGATACTGATTCTCGATTTATGTTTAAATTGAAACCAGAAATCCGGGGGAAAAATCAGAAAAGTACACTACTGAAAACAAGTTTAAATGGTACAAGAAAAACTACTTACTGGCTCATGACTTGGTAGCGATCTCTGTGGTCACAATCTCCTTCTCCGCGTCCCCTTCTTCAGTTGCTTTTGGTGCCTCCTCATCAGCCGGTTTCACCTCACTGGCTTCAGCATCTGTCTTTTGACACTCCGGATCTCCGGACGCCTCCTGGCCTTTCATGTCTGGTGCTGAAATATCCTTTTGTGCCTCTTCCAAGTCTGGTTGTGGCACGTCTTTTGATGGCTCCTGACTCTTGGTGCTGTCTTCTTCTTCTTTCATGGCTTGCATCGCTTTTTCATCAGCATCTACGACGTGTGTGATGCCAACACTGATCTCAGTCGTTGTCTCAATCTTTGTCTCCTTGACAATCTGAGCATGCTGTGTGCTTACAAGAGTGACGGATTGTGTTTGACTGCTTTCTTCTGAAGCGGGTGTCTCTATGCTTCCACTCGGTTCCTCATTTTGATCTTTCTCAACTTGACATTTCCCGTCTTCGCTTTTTGTAATGCCTGCTTTGTCTTCTTCTACCTTGTTTTCACCTCCGTCCAATTCCACTTCCTGCTTTACTACATCTTTGCACAGTTCTGTTGCTTCTACAGAGACTGAAGACACCTTTTCCTCCTGCGCTTTAATTTCTTCTGTTGTCGAGACCAGAACGATTTCAGAAATCTGAATGCTTTCAATGACTGGTAATTTCTCAGTAATGATCTGTGCTGGTTCTTCTTCAGCTTTGTTCTCAGTTTCAGGCTTGGTTTCTTCTTGAACTTTTGAGACTGGTTCATTTTGTGATGATTTTTCCTCCTCAGCTGCAGAAGGGACTTCATCAGGTTCTGCTGTCTCAATCGCCTCCACAGGCTTCTCTTCTGCTCCCATGTGCATTTCGCTGAGGTTCTCAACAACATTTTGAAGGACATCTTGGACAATGACTGTGCTCTGTTCTTGAATGGCTTCTACTTCCTTCACATGCATTACTTCCACTTCTTCCTCATCCTTCTCACATGATTTATCGGTCACAGAGCCGACACTTGAGGCTGTAACTTCTGCATTGACAACCTCAACATTTTCCGTCATGTGGACTTCAGTGGTTAAAACGTCCTCTGCTTCTGTTCTAGATTCTGAGGGTGGGCTAACACAGACAATCTCCTCTGTCTCTGCAGGCTTCTCTGGAGGAGCAAGGACAGGGATGGGATCTTCCTGAGATGTAGTTGTCTCAGCTACAAGGGTATCTGCAAATGATGTTGTAACTTCTTCTGACACAGTCACTACTACTTCTACAGATTCTGCCTCAGCACTGGCAACTGATCCTTCGACCTCTTTTAGCTCCTTCAACTCCTCTTCAGCAGCAGTAACTTCAGTGCTTTCCACTGACGGCTTACAAACTGGCTGTTCTACAGTTGATTCAACAGTACTCTCTACCACCACCTTTAGACTATCTTCTGCCACTACTGGTTCCTCAAGAATCTCCACCTCCTGTTGAGTGGCCGTGACCACTGCTACTTTGACTGCTGTTGCTTCCTGGAACTCATCCTTAGTTGAGACCTCTGAAGTCTCCTCCACAGTAGCTGAAGGCTGTTCTTTGCACTCAGTTAGAACTTCGGTAACCTGTGCCACAAAAACTTTGTCTTCTACTACTTCAGCTTCTTCAGGTTTTAAAGTTGGGTCCTCAGCAGTCACCTCTACAGACAGTGCCTCACTGACAGTGGTAACAGCTTCCACCGTAGCCGTCAAAGTACTCTCTTCTTCCACAGCTTTAATTTCACTGGTATCAAGGCCGGTGCAGATGGTTGTAGCTTCACTTTTCTCATGAACAGCCAGGACCACCTTCTCCTCTTTAATGGCTGATTCAATCTGGAACGGGCTTGTAGTGACAGCCATACTTTTAGTTTGCTCTTCAGTTACTGTGACGGCCACTGCAGTTGATGTAATAGTGATAGTTTGCACAGCTTCTTGTAAAATGGCTTCAGCCTTCTTCACGACGCCATCATCAGGAACTGGTGAAGTCTCACCAGAGGTAACAGGTGACTCTGTGATGCGAGATAGAGCAGAAACCATTTCTGTTTCCTCTGCTGGCTCAATGGCAGTGATGGCTTCTGAAGTAAACTCTATGATGTCCTCTGCAATCGTGTTATCAGTTGATCTAGGTGTGGCAGCTGTATCTCCCTCTTCAGGTATATCACTCAGTGGCTTTCCCTCTTCCTCACCTTCAACAGTCTCCACAGTAGCTGAGATCCAAGAAGGAGATCTGTCCTCGGCTGAAGCTTTTCCAGGAGTGACTGGTGTGGCCTCTGGCTTTGCCTCCTCTGTCTTTGTTTCTTCATCTGTAGCCTTCTCTGATTTTTCATTATCATATTCTGAAAGTGGTACCACTGCAGGTGTGTCAGAGTCTTCTTCTGCAGAGCCAACATCAGAAGACGCTTGCCCTTGTTTAGCATCAGACTTCTTTTTTCTGCGGGGAATTAGTTTTCTAAGGGAAAAAGATGACTCCTCTTTGGGAAGTTCACTGTCTGACACTGCCTGCTCTGGACCTTGTGCTTCATCAGACTTGGGTTTCTTACGTGTTACCAGCCTTTTGAAGGACTCCCATGTAGAGACGAGCTCTCCTTCTGGTTCTGGAGAAGAGGCCAGATTTTCATGCTCAACCTCCTGTGAGTTTTCAAGAGGAGCTTCTCCAGTCTTGGGCTGTTCTTCTCCAGATTGCTGAACCTCTTCCTCTATCTTGGGTTCTTCATCGTCAGAGTCAGAAGTCTTCCTGGCCCTCTTTTTAGATGATCCCACACAAATAAGGGCTTCCCACGATACTGATGTGTCAATCTTTTTCTTTGGCTCTTCTGCACTTTGTTCAGTCTTTTCACCTTTTGTCTCAGCTTTGCACTCAGCTTCTTTTGATTCTTCTTTTTCTTCCTCTTCCTTTACTTCATCACTTGGTTTAACTTCCTCAGTTTTCTCTTCAAAGACAGCACTCTCTGTTGATGACAGGGTGGCTGATTTTGGCTTGTCCCCCGGGGCCTCATCTTCACTCTCAGATGACCTCTTGACACGTTTCTTTGGAGTGACTAGTTTTTTAAAAGAGGACCAATGAAGGATGCCATCTTTCTTCTTCTCACTGTCAGAGGTGGCTGCCTCACCTTCGGCTTCCACACTGACCTCAGCCTGACTTGCCTCACCTACGACATGCTCACCAGATTCTTCTGGAGATGAAGCTCCACTATCAGGTTTTTGAGCCTCACCTGACTCGGTGGAAGACTGAGCTGCCTGCTCAGATTCTGTTTGCTTTGACTCGGTTTCTTTTTTGACCTTTTGCTTTTTGGAGGACAACTTCTTCAGTCCTGCTCCAGTAAACAATTTTTTCAGTGGACTTCCTTGAGCCTTGGCTTTGTCTTGGGATGGCTGAACTTCAGCTTCAGTTTCACTGGTTGTTTCTGCAGGGGATTTCTCAGGAGTCTGTTGTTCCTCAGTTGACTTGTCATCAGTAAGTTTATCGTCATCAGAGGGTTTGGTCTCATCTTTTTCTTCAGCAGCAGAGGTTTCTGAAACTTCACAAGTTTGTTCAACAATGTGAGTCTCTTGTACTGGTGCAGCTTCACTAGCCATCACAACCTCCACTTTCAGCTCCTCCTTTGGCAGCTCAGGGGTAGATGGTGCCTCCTCTGGACTTGCTTCAGATTTTTCTGGTGCTTCTGATTTATCTACCTGCTCACCAGTTTCCACTTCATTCACCGCGTCCTCCTTGACTTGTTCTTCCCCTTCTGCGGCTGCTTCTTCCTCTTTCTCCTCAGTCTCCTTTACATCCTCCTCAGCAGATTTCTCCTTTACTGCTTCCTCTTCCTTAGTCTTCTTGACACTTGTCTTTTTTCGCAGATTAGAGAAGATACCCTGAGTGAAGAATCTTCTGAAAGGGGACTGTATCTCTTGAGATGGTGGAGATGTAGGAGATTCTTCTTGTGTTTCTGGTTCTTTGTCTTTCTCAGGTGAAGGTTCCACTTCTTCAGCTGACTCATCAGCTGGCGTCTTTTCGGTTTCATCAGCACCATCTGATTTAGTTTCTGCTGGCATTTCAGTTGCAGGGATGTCTGGCTCTGTTTCAGGCTTTGCAGCATCTTCAGCACTGGCCTCTTTCTCCACTTCCGGAGGAGCCAGATCCTTTTCATCCTCGGATTGGATTTCTGCTGTTACAGGTTCCTCTTTGGTTTCCTCAACAGTAGCTTCTACATGACCATCCTCAGTTTCCTTCACTGTCAAGAGCTGTACAGGCTCCGTCTTCTCATTCTTGTCCTTCTTCAGTGTGAATTTAAAGCCAACAAATCGGAATATCTTCTTGAAACCCACCTCATTGGACTCAGCTGGTTTCTCCTCAGCTACTTTCTCTTCTGTGGCTTTAATTTCATCTGCACTGACACACTCATTTTCCTCATGCTCGCCATTAACTTGAGGCGAGACCTCCTCCTGGAGGACCTCGATCGATTCGGGGCTGTCCTCTTTCTCAGGCATGGCCTCTGTCTGGCCAACTGCAAAAATGGAAAAAGGAAAAACAGTTTTACAGATTATTAGAGATTAATCAAAAAGTGTATTTTTATGATTACTGCTGTAATCTATTCAAGATGTTCAAACATCTGCAGGAAATTAGAATCATGGTAAATGTCAAAAGACTTTCATCCCCTGTACAGATTTAATCAGCCAGTTACAGTATGATCATGATTTGATGTTTGCTGACCCAATTTGGTCTGCGCTCAAGGCAAAGACACAGGACATAATTCAACAACCAGGCGTTCGGGTTAAATTCTATATTTCGCAATCGCATAAGCGCCGCCAAATGCGTGTACGAAAACACTGACCTAATTTAGCAAACACATAAAAGACCAAGTTACAACCTGTTTCTGTAAATGTTGATGTTACGACTTTATTTATCTCCGGGCACATGGCCACATGGTAACAGGTGAGAAAACAGAGAAACACACACTGTATGAAAATCCTCCCATGTCTATCTGTGTTTTGACAGGCGTGGGGTGGATAGAAGTCGGCTGTCGGGCAGTGCAGACCTCCTTCAGCCTTGGCTTCCCTCTGATACCCAAGCTTACCTTGGGATAATGTTCACATCTATCTCTGCTTGATCATGCTTTAGGGTCCAAAACCCAACCAGGAATTTCAATAAAACACTTTTTATGCGTGAGTAACACAGTTGTTTTAAATCTATTCATCAGGACCATGGCCTTGAATAAGATTACTGTGAAATAGTTGAAAAGGCTTGCTTTTGTCACATTCCATTGGTCACTGCAATACCATCACAATTGTTTTCCAAGAAACCTCACAAAAAAAAATGTATTGGACACCACTACATCCTTTTCACCTTGCTGTCATCTTTGGATTAAAAGGTGTTGAGATAAGGTGGTGGTTCCTGGGAAGCACTGCTAGTTTGATAAAATAAAATACAACTATGCTAACATAGGAAAGATCAGCAGCAACAAATTGGTTTTTAAAGAAGCCTGGAAGATGTCATTCAACTTCCTTTACCACCCAAGAACCCATCCCCCAGAGAGAGAGAGAGAAAGATAAAGATAGACAGAGAGAGAGAGAGAGAACGGCAGCCAGGAAAGTATGCATTGTTTTTGTCCCCCCATTCTTTCACAATGGCTCCCTGGCTCCTTTTTGGATGGGGGCCCTGTCCTATTGTCCGTCTGCAACTTTAAATATCCATGACAAAAAAAATGTGTAACAAAAAAAAAAAATTCAGCGACAAAAAAAACATTTAGAGGAAATTTACAATCTCACCATGCACACAAGGACTGAATGGATGAGTAATGATGTGATTTTGAGTGTTAACACTACAATACGTATAAGCATCAGTAGGGGATATTTGGGTGGAGAACTTTCTCACCCAGCATTGTTGCAGCAGCCCTTAAACTGTGACACTGTGAGCCGTGTCATTGTTAGGCAAATTACTAGAGATGCAAACAAGTAGCTCATAAATGATTGTCCCTGTTTGGTGGTGGTGGGGGGGGGGGTACCATTAAAAGACATTTAAGGCGCTGAAATGATTAACCAAACTATCTACACAAGGAGGTCGGTTCGTATGTGTGTGAGTGTGCACGAAGCCCCTAGTCACCCCAACATCTGCTGCTGCCTCTAAAGTGTCTCTGAATGAAACCCGAGCTAGGGAATCCGATCCGCTCTCTTGTTTGCGCCTGGCTTGTATAGTGTGTGTGCTCGATGGAGTTTCTTCAAAACCCCCAAGAGGAGGAGGGGGAGGTGTTATCTGGACTCTTGGTGGGATAATGCACTGAGTTTTCCACACAGCTTTTGCGGGTGAGGGGGTGCTGCCACAAACTTACCCTCCACCCTTTCTGCTTTTGTTTGTCACGTTTGGTAAACAGATGCATGAAACTGTGGGCTGTTAATTAGTGGGACTGGTGTTTGGAAAAGGACAAGCTTGAGGTTTGGTGGTGCTGTGCAAACGTTACACTGTTTGTCTTCACCCCCCACCACACCCACCCACCCCCTTCTCGAGACAGGCCTTTAACACCCAACCCAACCCACCGAGACTGAACGACTGTACCCCATTCCATCAATACACTACATGGCCACACCCCATCCTACCGAAACTATTGTCCTACTTACACAGAAACCTACAATTGGAAATATCTTGATATTCTGTGATTTACTGTAAGAATGTGTAAGAAGCCAACTTAGCATTAAACATGATTAAATACAGAACAGCAAATAATGACGAAGCAAATCAATATTGGAGCATCAGAGCATCCACACCATGCTTTAGGACAAACCAGTTTAGCACTAAAGAACAATAAACCGTGAAGATCATTAATGAAAGTTCTGCAGTTTTAGTCCAAAACCATGTTTTTCATCATTTCCACGGAACATTTAAAGACTGTTTACATTAAAATTTCACAATTTACTATGCAATACTTTTCAAAACATTAGAAAAAAAAAACACACCCCAAACATTAAAACCACATACACTTTGCATACGGTAATGCATTCCATATCCCTGGCCCACACCACCCACTGGGATGCCACAGAGGACCCTGACTAAGATCTGAAGCGCTTAAAGAAAAACTAATTAAAATTCCCAAGCCCACCAGTTCCAGCCCCTTTCTCTTTTGAAGTCCGCTATAGTATGGCGTATATATTTTTTTACAGCCTACGCTTGTACAATATGTTTCCTCCTACTAGGTGTAATGCTCGGGGTAACAGGGCACGGAGGAATGTGTCCCCCGGATCGCTTCTGGAGCCGAGGCTTTTCATGAATGGACGTGGGGCGTGACCACTCGACTCGAAGTTTCTAATCTGAAACACTTCAAATGAGACAAACTACTCCACAATTTTGTCAGACAATTATGTCCTCAGTAGGTGAAAGAGAAATCGTTGTATCTAGAAACCAGGAGACTGAATTAGACATTGTGTTGAATATAAAGCAGGTGGCTTTTGCATTTTGCATTTTCTTAAAATAAACGTGCCATCACATGTGCTCTCTAGTTATCAATACGGTAATGTGCACTATGTACAAGTTTAAACATTAATAAGTTAGCAATCAAACATTTAGTATTTATTATCATAGAGTTGTTTATCTAAACAACTCATGCAAAATGTTTATGTTTAAAAACAGTCTATGAATTACTTTGTGAAATTTAGTAACTTATAAATATATGGTAGTTTCTATGGTAAGACTACAATTGTAGTAATTCTAGGAATTTATGTACATCATGATTACCGTTATGAAGGCGGTCATATGTAACACTTCTGTAAATGCTGCGATAAATCACACAACCTACCACGCCCTCATGTTAACATCTGACTGACTCCGTCGTTAGCTTTGACTCTTAAACCTGACAAAATAAAAAATTATTTTTTGTCTAGTGACCTTCCCTGAGCTTTGTCTCTCTCTCTCTCCATCTATGACATCATCTGCTAAACACACTTGGAGGCAGCAAAGCACATCATGGTTAATGTATAAAGCACTCAGCTCAGTGTGATGATCAAAACCCATATAGACATGAAAGAATTCAGCTTCTCAGATAGATCTTACCTGTTAAAGTTATCGTCCCAAGCATTTACAGACGTTCTCCCACCAAGGAAAAAAAAAACCTTATTAAAAATCTCAGATGAAAAAAAAAAAACTTTGCTTGATTAAAGAAACAAAAAACAAATGCCGTCTGGTTGTTAAGTCGCGGTTACCGAGTCTTCTGTCTCGTGAGCTCTCATGGAGGCTGGTCGTCTCCTCGTCTCTGTTTCTGGGTTACACTGAGCAGAAGAGGAGGGCGACTCAGACATTTCAACCCACGCTGACACCCAGGCCCCGATGTAGGACCTCCCCCCTGTTCCTTCCCCCAACCAAGCCTTCAGCTGTCCGATGCCCTTCTCTCTCTCTCTCTCTCCCTCTCTGAATGGAGCTTCCTTTTCCTCTCTCCTCGCTTCCTCGAAATGCCTTCACCATTCCCATTCTCGAACACTTCACTTTTCTTTTTTCTTTTTTTTCACCCCTCTCTTCATGATTCGACAAGGTCACGGAAATGTCACGACATCGCATTCCGTACATACCAGACTGGAGCGTAATGAGTACATCACATTCATGTTTTCTACATGTTCTCCTCCCCTACTCTCACTCCATCTTCAGTATAACTTACTTACAGTATATCCACGTATACTCTCACGTATGACAGCCCGGACGTTATAGGAATGCATCTCTGACGCTCGCTCTAGGAATTCGCTAGAAGACTCGCGGGCTACAAAGCGCATAAAAGATCACAGATATCATTTATCCTGACAAATATTTACTTAGAAACTGACATGAGACTTTCCTAGGATATATTGTGTACGCATTTCTGCTCACGTATAGATGACGCGGATGAGCAACACCACCACGGATGCTAAGGAACTGATTTATGCTTTACTTTAACTCTCGGAAATAACTGCACCTTAAGATCCAAAAGATGGAATCTATCATCTCTGATCTACGTCTTACTGAATCCTTGCAAGCTAGTAGATTTGACAAATGTTTGGTAAGAAGCAAATCCACAAAGTTTATGATAAAACTGCAGTTAAACATTGAAGTATTGACTTAATACATTTAGAATATTCAAAAAAATGTGGTTCTGCTGTTTCTTCCCGAGGAACCTTTAAAGGTCTCATAGTGTCCTCCGCTCGCAGATTCTCTAATGTTTGAAAAAGCTAAACTAAGTCATGTGAATATACACAGCGTTTACAATATAACTGATGCCTTTTATCAAACTGCAGGTATATACAGTACAGTACTGTGCAGAATGTTTTCAGCACCCCATGCAGTAGAAAAAATACTTTCCTATAGATTTCTCTTTCAATTTTAGGACTCCATGGTCGTTCCTGATTTTTATTTCTTTCTACGCTGTAAAACAATACTGAAGGTGTTTATCCAAAATCCACAATAATCTCCTTTGAACAGTTGATATTGAGATGTATATC
>JAQMYI010000020.1:17354296-17365397 GCA_030014275.1 Clariallabes melas
TCCTCTCTCTTTCCTTTCCTC
Organism: Clariallabes melas; assembly: GCA_030014275.1. Taxonomy (NCBI): domain Eukaryota; kingdom Metazoa; phylum Chordata; class Actinopteri; order Siluriformes; family Clariidae; genus Clariallabes; species Clariallabes melas. The sequence goes on from JAQMYI010000020.1 coordinate 17,354,318, forward strand.
CATTCCCTCACTCCCTCGGGTCTTCTCTTCAGCGTCTCTGATTTAGGCCCCACAGTTCAGCGAACTCTCCGACTGCAACACTTTCTTTCACCCCGTGTAGAAAAACATGATTAGGAATTTCAAGTGGATTCCTAATGGGGATAATTGAATTAGGGAGATATGGGTCGGGGGACTTAAAGCTGGCTGGGTTTAAAACAATCAATGAACAATGCACAGAGAGACACGGCCTACTTTCTGAATTAAAACCAAATCCTTCAACGTCTGGCAGCGGAGATGTGAACTTGACATGGCGCAATAAAACAATAACTCACTGTTGGGGCTGAGAGCTTTTTATAATTTTTTTTAACACCGCGACCGGATAAGAGGACGCGTGATCGCGCTATCCGACTTAACACTGATACGATGCGATCATATGCACGTTATTCGAATTTATGTCAATGAAGTTTTAATGTGATTAAAACTGATTCATCAGGTTAATTATTAAACAGCTGACACTTACTATGAATTCAATCTGATTGGTGAGAAGGCATCGGTTCATTTTTCCAGGTTTATATTAACGCACATGATCTACTTATTCGTTACCGTTTCCATGGTAACATCTTTTACAAATTTGCATAACTGTTGTTTTGCAAGGGCGAAGTTTCCAGGAATAAGGTGTTTGTTAAAATTAATGAAAGGAGTCGGCACATGCACGTAGTTAACAGGCATGAAAAACTTGTTGTGATTTTGCTGTTAGCTTAGTAGCAAGCTACGATAAAAAAAAAAAATTTGGTTCACTCAAGCGCGCAAACGCAGACGCTTCGAGTTACACAAGGCCGGTTATGTGTGTCGTTCGTTCACGAGTGTGTCCATCAGAAAAACCCAACAAGATATCCAACAAGAGAATGAGCTGCAGTCTCAGAGCGGCCACTAGGGGTGCAATAGCAAGAAACAACATTAAACGCTGAGTCATTCTACTTAGGTTAATTCCTCTAGCTTTAAATAGACAGAAAACACATTATTCCTTGTTAAATGAAATGTGTGTCATTTTTATCTATTATTTAGTAGCTTTTGTTCTATAACCTTAAATGTTCTATACATTAAAAAAAAATGTAAATGATGGATGAAGGCATTTATAATGTAGGCAAGACGATCACACACATGACAGATTCCTCCACGTGTTCAGAGTACGCTTTCGGGTTCTAGCGAGCTGAAATAACATGGAGGATTAAAAATGCATTCACATGAGAGAAAGCTGCAGGGACGAACGGATTTCACCATTTCAAGATTGTTTTTAGAAATGATTCCAAATTACAAAATACAAAATCCGAGTGGGTGAGACTCAACAACCCCCTCCTGTACCATCACACAGCACGCTTTAGTCTCTACACCACTCAGAACCTGAGGACGTCCGGACTGACGTGAAGACCTCCAGGCCAAAGAGCAAAACATTGAGCTCTTATAACTCTCCCGGGATTTTAACCAGCACATGCTCGACAATGCACACACACACGTCTCTCTCACACACACACGTACATGCTAACAATGTAGATACACGCCCACTTTTTGTTTTGTTTCCAAGAACGCAGGTTCAGGGTAATTTATCAACGGGTTTCAGTTATGATTTGTTCACTCGAGGATGAGGAATGCTGGCCTCCTGTTCCACACTGTGAACCTCCACAGACTAATACACACTCTGCTTATGAAATATGCAAGGAGGGGAAGCGAGAGAGAGAGAGAGAGGGGGGGGGGGGATGAGTTCTTAGTGTCTGGGTATTATGGGATATGTTTCAAAGAAAAAGAAAAAGAAATTTCAAACATAATATCTAAAAAATATTTATAAAGATATTTAAATATATAATTAAAAAAATTAAATATATATTTTCCTTTATCACAGTTATTGAAGATTTTTTTTCTGCTATTTTTCTAATATTATTAAAGAATAAAATACATCATGGTTTGCCAGACATTGTTGTTTACATTTAATTTTATTAAACAACAAAATATAAAAAATACCATGTATGCCATAACTAACTTAAGAATTAAGTTACTTATCATAATTAACTTTATTAAAAAAAAAAAAAAAAAAAAAAAAAAAAAGAATATAGTAACTTTTTTCTATTATATCCAGTGCTGTCAGTCGATTATTTTTTTTTAATCTAGTTAATCTCAGTCTTAGTCTGTGATTAATTGATTTATTTGTATTAATAAACATGCAATGTTGGAACAGATTATGCCATTTTATAATATCAAACATTAACATTTAATACTAAATGATATTTATATTAGGTATGGGGGTGTGGCAACCCATCGACGGCAAGGCTCGAACCCGGATCCTCAGATCGGAAAAATGACAATCTAGAGCCTCAGCTGCATGAGCCGCCACTCCCACATCTTACGTTTAACGTACTCATTATGGTCAAATGATTAATTTCTAGATTAATTACATACGTTGACGCGTTAATATTGAAAGCCCTAATTATAATACTACAATAAATCCAGGTCTGAATCCAGACACTCCAGGTACTGTATGTGGGGCGCTGAACAGACTGAGAAACATCAGAAACATACACACAGAGTCATGGTGTTACAGCTCTACTAATCCTACGGTATGATTATAAGCCTGAGATTCTCTACAGCGGTATACAGAATAAAGTGTGAGTGCTCTAACAGGGTAATTCTGGGTGGTGTTAACTTCACAACCACAACAAGCACTAACTCAGTTAAAACCCCACCATCAGTCCTGGCAGCGCTGCTGACATTTCCACTAAATCTCACCTCTTAGGCTATCTACGCTTTTCCAGGAACGAAAGTGGATCGGCTTGTGTTTGTTTTGCTGAGGGTTTGGATAAGAACAGATCCTGCCCGTGATGAAGGCTTAAAGACACGCAGCAGTGCCAGAGGAAGTCCTGTGGAGAAGAGGGAGTCCAAACTGCTCCACACCATCCTGCATCAGACTGACCCGATCAACCGCAAACTCCAACCGCAGTCCTACAGCCGGAGGAGCAGCACCACGGCACTCACCCCTCCGTATTATACAATCTACAATAAATATGTGTAAGTGTGTTATGTAAGGAATAAAACACTCTGATAAAAAAAAATAATAATAAAAAATTGTTGCTCAGATATGGAAATGCAATCTACAGTAACGTTAGAAGCTTTAACACGATTTAGACACACTCCGGCCTTTGTGAGTTTTAAGTGTCGATAATGGACAGGCAGAGGCCTCGCAGGTGGAATAAAAGCCATGACGTCATCCGAAAAATACCCAACACTTCGAATCGATACGGAAAGCAGTGGAGAGAAGCTGGAGGGCACACGGGCGTCATATCAGCAGATTTACAACATGAGAGACGAGAGCATCGGCACTCTGACTGCATCGGCACTTATTACCACCGTAAACCTTCACACTGTACATCACTCACTCACTCACTCACTCATCTTCTATACCGCTTTATCCTGTATTCAGGGTCGCGGGGACCTGGAGCCGATCCCAGGAGGCTTAGGGCACGAGGCGGGATACACCCTGGACAGGGTGCCAATCCATCACTCATGCACACACTACGGGCAATTTGGGAACGCCAATCAACCTAACCTGCATATCTTTGGACTGTGGGAGGAAACTGGCGTACCCAGAGGAAACCCACCAAACATGGGGAGAACATGCAAACTCCATGCACACAGAGACGGGAATCGAACCCGGACCTAACGCTAGTCATTAATACTGTAAACCTCCAGACTTGTACATCATCACCACTGAATTTATATCAGCTCAGTAATGAATCAGCACTTAATTAGTAATAAATCTTACAGTAATTACAACTTAATCAGCAATGAACCAACAAGTGAGCAACTAATGTCTCAGTAATGACCGAATCAGTAATGAAAGGTTGTTGAAAATGAAACGTTATTAATCAGTTCTATCGCAGTAATAAATCAGTAGTGATGAAATGTTACTTAATTACTCATTTTAATTTGGATATGAGACACTTAGACACAAACAGCCGGTGTTACACGTACAGTTACAGTTCATCTGAAAAACAAGTTCGTTTTTGTTATCGCAGCTTTTCAAGCCTAAGAACTGATTTTATCCTGTTTCTTTTGTTTCTAGATGAACGATGTTTCCTGTTCTCTGCGTTGCGTTCATCACCTCGTTTACTTTCTCTCTCTCTCTCTCACGTTTTCTGTGTCCACCTTGTGTTTTCTGTGTCCCCAATGCTCATTAGGCTTTCATGTGGGTGAAATTTGCCACGGAAAAAAAAAAAGTACGATAAATGAGAGAATGAGTAGAAAGTGTGGGACGGCGGGGGGGAGGGGGGGGAGGTGCAGTTTACCCCCTTTTCTGTTTGGCCGGCATACAAACAGGTTCATTCTTCTGGAAGAGAGAGAGAGAGAGAGAGAGAGAGAGAGAGAGAGTCAGCTGGCACTGGATTGAGGTATCACACACTCCGCTGGAAACAGCCTTGATGAAGAAAAGGGATAACAAACAAAAAATCTCTTTTGCTTTCTTTCTTGTCCAGGTTTACTAGGAGCAGCCACGCTCAAGATATTCAAAAGACCTAAACATAAGACTAGCAGGCACCGAACAAATCGTACATATCTTATATCTTATAAATCTCACGGAACGATACGATCTACAAAGCAGAACAGGAATTTTATTTAGGTTTTTTTTTTTACATCGCCTTTGAACGTAACAGCCAGTTTATTCAATGGATTCAATTTATCTATTCCTGATTTTCTAATATTGTTATAAAAAAAATAAAAAAAAACTTCTATGAATATTTTTATACAAAATATATTGTTATATGTTATATATTAGAATATGATAATATTAATATATATACGTTATATGAAAATATGTTATATGATAATATATATATATATATATATATATATATAACTTTCTCTCTCTCTATATATATATATATATATATTAACCATCAGGCATATATCAGCCACATCTATGTTTCATTATATACTTGAGATACTTTCGAAACACTTCTAGTCTTTATCTCCATGTGATTTCTTGGCATCACCTCATTCCTTCAAATCTCTCGGGCATACGCGCATCCTTACACTAACCGAATTAGCTAAAGTGCCTCCGCGCTGGAAGCTTGGACTTGATCTTCTGAGTCACGGGATGTACGTAAGTGTATTCCTCATTATTCCGGTTATATGAGCGTTTACGCTTTTGTTACTCACTCACTTACTCATTCATCATCTATACCACTTCATCCTGTATACAGTGTTGCGTGGGGGCTTGGAGCCTCTCCCAGGAGACCACAGGGTACGAGGCGGGGTACACTCTGGATGGAGAGAACACGGGGAGAACATGCAAACTCCATGCACGCAGACCGACCCCGAGATGGGAATCGATCCCGGACCGTGGAGGAGCTTGCAAGGCGACAGCGCTAACCGCTAAGCCACCGTGCCGCCATGTTTTTGTTAAAACTTTTAAATTTATGCATAAAAAAACGTGACATATATTTATAATCCCATGATCAATACAGACTTTGTGATAAACAATCAGAACAACCAGATTGTTGTGATAAACAATCAGGATTCCTTCCTTAGTAAATTAAATAATTAATTGATCAAAGCAGAGTTACTGTTCTCTCTGCAAACATGATAGATTCTCTATAACTGCACACCCTGAAGTGTATGATTTCCTCTTATTCCACAGCACAGTTTACTTTTCATATACTTACAGTACGGGGTTAACGTTGCAGAACAGTCCGATCATGGCTCATGGCGTAATGGTATCCGAGCACTAGTGAGACACTGGGATAAGTGTATTAGTGCAGCAGGGGATTATATAGAGAAATAAAGAGGGGTTTTATCCCTCAGAAGTGTGTTAGTATGTAAAATCAAAAGTCCCGGTTTGACTCGAACACCTGTACTGTAAAGAGAAACCATAAAATGTGAAGAAGAAGAAGAAGAAGAAGAAAAAAAAAAACCTTCTGTCCCAGGTTGGAAAACTGTCCCGTGTTGGTTTTGACACTGGAGACTCCTTCCATGCATGTTAAATGCAAATAAATAAATAAATAAATAAATAAATAGTGGGACATTTTTGTCAGGAACAATATCCTCAGGACCGTTTCGATCCGCCCAGCATGGTTCCCCCATACTAACACCGCTCTCTACAGCACGTGCAGCTCTGTAAGGACTAAAGAAATGTAAAGCACACATTTTTCTCATGAACGTTATCACACGGTTCAAGTGAATTTTATTTGTATAGCGCTTTTGAACAACGTCTCATTGTCTCGAAGCAGATTTCCAGAGACAGGACCGAGTGTGGAAGCCGGTTCACGCCACAACACGGATTAGTCACTGATCCTGGGATAACGGCACACAACTCCGTCGTATCCCATCACGCCATGCTGTCCTCCTGATAGCTGCTCCAGCCCTATCAGGGTCTGTCTGTCCTCTGATAAAATACACACAGCGCAGCACTCGGCGGACTCGATGAGACACACGTCCCACGCACTTGTGTTTCGGTTTTATTTCCTTTCCCTGTGATACTGTATAAACTCTAAACATACAGTATCACAGGTTTAGATTATTTTAATGTTTATATTCTAATATTTTCTGTTTTTTTTTTTACTTTTTTCATTATCATTTTTGTTTTTGTAACCGCTCATTCACACAGACTTTATTCAAACAGAATAAAGTGTGTATACTTATTTTCCACCATAATTTGCTAATAAATTCTTATTTGTTAAAATACTTTTTGCCCCACCGTATCTCATGTTCATGGAAGGAGTCCAGTGGTGGGGCAGTTTACTGAAACCGGAACGTCTTCAGAGGTTTGTTTCCTGAATGGACAGGAATTAACTCTTCTTTTTTTTTAATGGTCTGCAATATTAAACAAGGTGGCGTTCAAGTCAAACCGGGACTTGTGATGAAATTTCTGCAGAATGAAGGTGAGTAAAAGCGATTTTTAGAGATTTACAGAAGACTTCAACAACAGTACGGTGGTGAAACTCTTAGCAGCAGTAAAACATTTGAAAGGTGCGAATGTGTTAAAGGAAGCCGTACGTCCGTAAATGACGATCCCGGCGGATGACGATCCCGGCGGATGACTTGTCGCCAACTGGCGGAAGAAAGAGACGCATCTGTCTGTGTGGACTGTACACGCGATCGTTCACCAGCACCACTCGCGCGTTACAGGAACTCGGCTGGGGGTTATTCCCACATCCTCCGTACAGCTCTGACCTCGCTCCGAGCCATTTCCACATGTGAAGGAGTTCCTGGGAGGCCAGGGTTTCAGGTTTCTGATCATGGCTCCGTCATACTGAGAAAACGTTCTACCTTGATGGTATCCAAGAAAACCAAAACACTGGGAGAAGTGCATTAGTGTATCAGGGGATTATATAGAGAAATAAAGGGAGTTTTAACTCTCAGAACAGTGTTCTGTTTTTCTGTACAATCTAAAGTCCCGTTTTGACGTACACAGATTAAAGCCAGTGGTTGGTTCATTGCAGTGATATAAAAAAAGCAGAACACTTTTTCTCCAGGTTCATGCTGCGATAGAAAACATGCATCACTTGTCGTTGTACTACAGCAGCACAAACCTGCGTGTTTAATATGCTGATCCTCTGATTGTTGGTGGAATTTGCAGTGTTTAATGCCTTCTCCTTCTCTTGCTATAACATCTATGTCACACAGATGTCCACTCGATAAACAAGTGAAGGAGGAAGCGGTGATGAGCTGATACCGGCGCAGGAACACACATGTCCTCGGTACCGCGGAAATAAAACGATCCGTATCAGTTTCATCTGCATGTTTATGCTTTTTTAAAAGAATAAGCATTACAGCGACGGATCTCGGCGCTACGTTTATGCTAACTCGAAGCCTCATCAATCCGAGATGCCATCTAACAAACTTAGCAAAAATACAAGACGGAAAACAACACAACATTTGTGAAAACAATGATAAGAATAAATCTCTATGAGCTCATGATCTGGCAAAGGTAAGACTAGCCATCTACTGTAGCTTCCCCCTGGGGCTGGAAACCGTCGCGTAAAATACGGAATCGTCACGCAATTAGAGACCAAAAGTCCTGTTTTGTATCGAACCGATGCGGGACACCATTAGTTCTGTATTTCTGAGGAAATATTACAGGTTGCCACCGAATAGCGTAGTGTAGCGTACACAACATTGGATTTATATCCAATGTTGCCACATCATAACCAATGTTTCCTGCCATAACTTTAGCAAAGTTAATGCAAAAGACAGGGGGAGGGGGAAGTTGAGGTGGCACAGCACCAGAGCAAAACTTACAGCACCCAGAACGACAAGCTTAAAGCCGTGCAGTCAGGCAGGTCAGTCTACAGCTAGTGACACAGTCAACACTCTGTATATTCTTATTTCTTACTACAAACTTAATGTCAGTAAACTAATGTACAGCGGTACCTCTGCATACGAACTCACTAATTTTTGCCTTACATTATTGATGTACAAAGCAATTTCAGCACGCGAGCGAGCGAACGAACCGAACGCCGGCTAGGTCACGTGTACGCGCACCATGGGGTCCCAAGAATGTTAACAAGGACGGTAGCTAGAAGAAATTAGAGTCACTTTTCAGAAACAGTTTGGTTTTTAAAGCAGCCGGTGTCAAGAGGAATCATAAATTAAGATTAAGTTAGGTTTAATGTCTGTTTTTTTTCACATTTTATTTCATTAACATGTCTTCTCTAAATGTTTTGATTGTTTTTACATGTAAAACAATATAATTACAATGTTGGAAACATTGGTAATATTGGTAATATTTACCTTGCCACTGAAACGGACTGAATTTGTATGCCGAGGTACTGCTGTACTATTTTATTAATAATAATAATAATAATAATAATACATGCATGCTACAGAAGACTTTTTACAAATATCTTACAAGTCGAACCAGCTCATATGCATGTACGATAAAATGATAAAATAACATACGAGGGGTGTTCAAACCAAACCTAGGCTTGTGATAAAATTTCTCATGAATGAAGACATAAAACTAATTGTAATGAGCAACAAATAGTAACTACCCTTATTTATAGGCCGTATTTCCGTTTCAGGGAGTTACCGACACTACGTCCCACAGTAACTGTATACTGCTATATCCGCTAGGGTAAACTAAAGCTAACCAGCTCAAACAAAACAGACAAAAAACAATCTTTATGTCTTTATATTTATGTAACTGTAGTCATTATTACATTTCTTTTCTAGCTAGCTAGTATTAGCCATTTCTACGACTGACCTACTGGAGGTTTAATGCATGATCACAAACCGCCTTAACTATAGTGAACTAAGTGTGCTTCAGCCACTCTAGCTTGGTGAACGCACTTGTAGAGGAATGTCCTTTTTAGGAAAGACATCTTACCCTCTCTGTGTTTTTACATATTTTTCTAGCCACCGTAGGACCTAAATATACCGAGTCCTCCGGGACATACCGTAACGTAACGTCTGCCCTCCATCCTCCAGATCTTATTTAGACAAACCCTCCGGGACTGACAGATGGAAGAGGATGGGCTGAATCCCTTTATTATAGCCACTTATTATCACTTACACACTGTCACACAGTCCACATGGATCAGGCTAAGCACTGCTCAGAGTTACGCAATATGTGTATATTAAAGGGCAACTTACTGTAAATTACATTTTGACTTTATTTTTCGTGCATGTTCTCCCCGTGCTTGGTGGGTTTCCTTCGGGTACTCTGGTTTCCTCCCACAGTCCGTAGACATGCAGATTAGGCTGACTGGTGTTGCCGACATTGCCTGTAGTTTCTGAATGTTGACCAGAGGAGAGGTCCCACCACGATCGTCAAGTGGGAATAAATACAATGGTCACCATTGTACAGGGTGTTCCTAGATGGATGGATGGAGCTACTGTATATGACATGCGCTTAATCTTCACATGTCTTTGTTTTTTGCTGTTAAATTCTGGATTCTGATTGGTCAGAATGTCACGTTCAATCCTTTTCATTCAATTTTAAAAAACAGCTCTGATTTTTCCTAATGTTAACGTAAATGAAACTTAAAATAAATAAATAAAAGCTATCACATCAGCCGAGCTTGGAAAATAAGCGCCTTTATTAACTTGCTATCAGTAACTCAACTTCCTCACACCACGATGACTGTTGATGATTGTTTTCCCGAAACCGGACAACACAGAGCGTTTTTATTTCTTACATCAAATATCATTGCGTACGGTACGACTCGATATGAAATTGAATGAGATGGAACCAGGTGGTCGTAAGGTACACCGCGGGTCATGGGTAGAGGAAGACAGAACCTGCTTCAACAGCAATAACAAAGCATCGCTCTCTCTATCTCGCTCTCTCTCTATCTTTCACTCTCTCTTTCGCTTTCCCGTCGCCCTGCATTTGATCTCGCCCTCTCGCTCTCGATGTGGGCCGCTGCACATACGGCGCCCCGGAGCCTCAGAAGCTGTCCCTCTGGCCCATCCTCAATGGACCCTCTGTATTCCCCCTCTCTCTCTCTCTCTCCCATCCTCTCCTTCCCTCCCATCCTTTATGACTCTTATCTGATCGCTTACTCTTCCACACCACCCGTCTCTCATTACAACTCTGTACGCACAAAGTTCCTCATGCAGTTCCTCCTGCTGTAACCTTACATACGCCTACACGCCGTGTCATAACTCTTGGCTCAGATAAAGGCCTTAATAACCAGCCATTAGCAAATATTCAATTATTCAGGAGAAAAATAAATGAAAGAAAGGGAGAGAGAGAGAGATAATGATCGATCCATAAGGGTTTAATAAGGGCAGAAAAACAGCAGCTCCAGATCCAGCTGTTGTTTTTTAACGGATTGAGGAACTCATAATCCGAGTCTGTGTTTTTCATCCTCTATCAGATTTTGTTGCTTTATTGCTTGTGATTTCAGAGCCAGGTTTAGACAGGAAAAGAGAGAAAAACATTGCTAAAATTCCAGCGTCGCCAGAGAGGAAGTTTATCGACCACATCTCCAGTACAGCGCCTCACACAAACATGCACTCATATCGCTCACTCGTTCTCTCACACACACACACACACACACACACACACACACACACACACACACACACACACACAAACACACACACACACACA
>JAQMYI010000020.1:17391115-17401383 GCA_030014275.1 Clariallabes melas
TAGTTTCATTAAGCTAGCAGTTCAGCTAGCTTAATGAAACTACCAGCCAGGTTTGCTAGCAAGTCGGCTAACACATTAACAGATGTTTGATAATTAGCAGAACTGTGATTCAGCATTTTATACAACACAAATTTTATCTTTATTTATTCATTTACTCGTATTTTTTTTTTTCAAGCTAATTTTTCCTTGGCTGCGCTAAATAATTAACTAACTGTTATTAATTATATAACTGTTAGCATGTCTACTAAAATCATTATCAAAAGCAAAATAACGTAGCATTGCAACTAATTACCTAGTGAATTACAACTGTGTAATTAGCGTAACTGTGAGCTTGATGTTTCATAACTTTAACAAACTTGACTTGTCTACAGGTTTTGATTATACAATAAAACAGTTAGCATTACTGCTATCTTGCTAGCAAACCTGCCTATTGTTTGCAGTTTGTTGCATATCGTACTGAGCATGTTTGCTAGCTCTCTAGCACATTTGCCCAATGTTACTGGATGCTGTTGAATAATTTTCTAAGCAGGTTCCAGTATAATAGTTAGCATTGAGGAGATCTTGCTAGCAAACCTGCTTCCATTTTTTTTTTTTTACACGATATACGCTGGTCTTAGCTAATTTTCCAGCTAATTTGCTTTACTGTAAAAATGTTTTTTATTATTTTTTTTTTTTTTTACACATTGTTGGTAACCTGAGGAAGAACGGTCATTGGATTTAATTAGCTACGATTAACTAACTTTCTAAAGACAAATTTTATACACATTATAACTGTTAGCTAGTAACTGTTAGCTAGAAAACGTGGCTGCACAAAAATAACAGAATTTAACTGTTAGCCAGCTGTTAGCTAATGAAATCTAGCTACTGGTTTTAATTACATAAGATGTAAACTTGCTAACAACTGGTTGCTAGATTTTGTTTTTAAAAAAATTGGATTTAATTAAATAATACAAACTTTAATACAAGCCTTCTGTTTGCTAACTGTGTAAAACAGATACTTGTTTTTATAACTGTTAGCATACATGCTAACTGGCTAAACAACAATTAGATTATAACTGTTAGCCAGGTGTTCAGCTAACGCTGAAACAAATCTAGATACTGGTTTTAATTACATAACAGGTCAACTTTATAGCATGTTAGCATGTTTTAGCAAATTTTGACCAGTGTTTTTAACTACACTGTGTTATAGTAGTGTATTTACTAATGTGAGCTAGCTTGCGAGCCCTTGGTGTCGTACTATTCAAATAGTATCAAATGAGTTTGTTAAAGATGACATAAGATTACAGATAAGATTAGACTTTCCTGAATGATCTTTGAACACGAAGCACAAATTAAAAACATTTTAGAAGCTAAGCTGCTACTTAAATAAAAACAGCTACTGTGATTGAGTGGACATGACATGCTCTGAGACTAAAGTCTAACCTAAAGTAAACTTGGAACTGGAAAAACCCTAATGTTCCCAAAACCATGAGACTTCAATCCAAGTGAATTACTAAATCACATTACGGCACAAACACAGACGCCCACAGATACACACAAGAAACAGTGTAAAAAAAAAGAAAGAAAGTAAAACTCCACTCGTTTGACCTCGTTTATCATACAATCAAATACAGTGCTTTGCAAAATATTTGCCCCTTCCTGATTTAAAATTTCTTTGTATGTTTTTCATGCTTAGATGATTCGGATCATCAGACAAATTTCATTACACACCTGAGTTAATACCAAATACAGTTTTTAAATGATGATTTCATTTATTAAGGGAGAAAAGCTGTTCAAACCTTCCCCACCCCAGTGGTCACATCCAGGCCTGATTACTGCCAGAGTTGCTGAATCAAGAAATCACTTAAATAGAACCTGGCTGATAAAGTGATGAGACAAGACGTTAGTGCTTTTAGGGATAATCCCTGCGCAACACTATCAGCGGTGTCACAGATTCACCAGTGATGAGCGTGCGGCCAAAACTTTTGTTCACTCTTCACTCACTCCAGGGAATCTCACTTGGCATGCAGCCTCCCCTTCAGCAGGTGTATGAAGGGGCGGGGCCACTAAATGTGGCACGGCTGACGGGAAATCATTGGCTAAGGATTCCGGGCTGTCGCCGCTCTTTAAAAGAGAGTCATGGAGCTCAGTTCAGGGTTTTAGAAGCAGCTTTAAACTGGCTGGCTGCCGAGGGACGGCCACTGGAGGACTACGCTAACTGCCCCACTTCTACTTTCGCTCAAAGCCAGACATCGCGATTCAGCCACCAAAAAAGGAAACGCTGCTTGCGTGTTTAGGCCCCCAACTCTGTCAGGATAGTTGCCGATGCAACCGGAGGGCGACAGCCACGCTTGCTTTGTCGCATTGGACTCCCGCTCGCGGCCGCACCAAGAGAGGACTAGGCGGGGCTGGCCACTACTACGAATATGCCGTTAAGGAGCCTGTGAGAGCTGCTATCTACACAAGGCTGCTTCATCACTCTGCCGCTGCCAGATCGTCCAATCTGCACGTGCATAACCAACACACCTTTCCTTCCCTTTCTTCCCCTTACTCCCTTCCTCCTTAATCCCCTACTTACCCTTATTTTTCTAATAAAACGTTCCTTTTCTCATAAGACCCATGTCGTGGTTGTGTGTCTGTGGTGCCCCCCCGAGTCAATGATCTACACCAGGTAGAACAGCATCCTGGGTAACGTAGGAAACGATTGCTAAAAGAACATATATTGATTAGAAATAAACCTCCCGTGTTTATCTCTCTTTAACATCTTCAATAAACCCATGCTGAAATTGTGACCACTCTCGATCCTCGAACACCTGACCGTGCAGTGATTTCACACGCCTCCTCAAAGGGTCGAGACTATTTAACACGTACAACCCAATTAAAAATCACGTCAGCGTGCTACATATTCTCACATGACCGTGAAGCTGGATCAGCTGATTGTTGTGTTTAACTGCAGAACCCAAGATGATACACGTTTAAAACAAACACACGGTGGGGTTTACCTGAAGGTCGTACAGGAAGTGGAAATTGCTCTTCTTTGCTGCTGCTTCCTTCACGGCGTGCGCCAGATCCGTGGCGCCACGTCCGCCTCGCTCCCAGTGACGACACGGTACGGCCGCGGACGCCCCCGAAGCCTCGGCTATGCGGCACACTTCTTCGATCTCTGCCTCCGTATCGGTCCTGTAGAAAGAAAGCGAATGAGCTTTCAGTGAGATAAAGGTGAAATTCTGGATTCTGATTGGTTGAAAAGTTTCCCAGCTACAATTCATCGATTATTAAATTATTCAACACTGCTTTAAAAATGCCCAGTTGGGATTATGGACCCTTACTTAAAGACGTTGAGAGCCACCACCACGGGAACTCCAAACTGACCAGCGATCTGAATCTGTTTCTTCAGGTTGCTGCAGCCTTCAGAGACCAACTTTAGATTCTGAACAAGAACAGAAAGAGACATTCATGAGTGAGAAGTGCAAAGCGGAAAAATCTGTCAGATAAACCGCTTGCTATATGCTCGTGTATCGCTATCTCACTACCCGAAATCACCTATAACGTGTTGTATACTAGTCGGCACGTGTAGAGCACCCTCTACCAGGTCTTACAGGTCTGTGCTACACAATGTGTTGTTTAGTAGTTCAGTCATGTCCGACTTTTCGTGACCTCATGGACCATAGCACACCAGGCCTTCCTAGATGCTGTCCATGGGGTTTTCTTGTCAAGAACACTGGAGTGGGTTGCCATTTCTTTCTCCAGAGGACCCTGTGCGGGCAATTTGGAAACACCAATTAGCCAGTTTGAGCATGTCTTTGGATAGTGGGAGAAAACTGGAGAACCCGGAGGAAACCCACCAAGCACAGGGAGAACAAGCAAACTCCATGCACATAGGCCCAGTCAAACCCAGGACCTGGAGGTGCAACCCACTAACCCACCGTGCGACCCACTAACCCACCGTGCGACCCACTAACCCACCGTGCGACCCACTAACCCACCGTGCGACCCACTAACCAACCGTGCGACCCACTAACCAACCGTGCGACCCACTAACCAACCGTGCGACCCACTAACACACCGTGCGACCCACTAACACACCGTGCGACCCACTAACACACCGTGCGACCCACTAACACACCGTGCCACCACAAGGTGCCTTTTTTTCCAGCAACAGATACAACTGTTTTATTTCGTAAATGGAATCACATTATTAGACCAAAGAGCAATTGTTAAAGTGGCAACAAAGGTTTACTGGCCTCAGAGCTTTGAAAGAAATAGCTTTTTTTTTGGCACTTGATCCGATATGTACTGTAGCTGGAACAAACGACATAAATTGGGAAACATGGAGAGTTTATAGGATTAAAAAAGCAAATCTTGGATGCCTTTAATGTCTACTTTGATGATTATCTTTATTAGGAATAACCAAGGAAACGGTGCTTCCAGTTTAACCGATTTAGGCTTGTGACATTAAAGGTCCCACATTTGAATATTTCTTTAACAAATTAAATCCAGGTCTCAGAGCTTACCCAAAGTGTGTGTATGTTAATGCTCCAGATAAAATACTTTCAGATAATGCATTTTTATACCTCATATTTTACTTCCTTGGCCTTCAAATGCACCGTTTCAGCATCTATGTGAATGAGCTAACTGAGCTCATGAGGTCATGTTAGGGGGAAAAAATCTAATTGGCTTCATCTAAACCCCGGCCAATACAACAATGCAAAAAGGAGAAAAAAAGCCCCCCACCCCCCCTTTATTGTTTGCATATGAATGTCTAAACATGATTAAAAAGTAAGATACGCATAATAGGCATCCTTTAATCCTCTCTCCATTTGGAGTGAAGGAGCCTCAGATCTGCGACTTCGAGCAATAGTCAAGTCTTGTGACCACCAGACCCCCACCACCTGCTGTCCCCTTATAACAAAGTGTCTTCATCAAAAGAACAGTCAGTTTAAGGACAGATGTCCTATGCAGGTTGTTCGAAAAGGGTCATCTCCTCCACCCACGAGGCCTTCCGGGAGGAACTTCCTGCTCCGGTTTACAGCTTGAGCGTCCCTTGATGCACAGTGCCAGACGGGATCCTCCAGGACCCAGGATACCAGGATGGTGCCTTCTGCTTCTTGTTAAAGAACCGCACAATTAGCTTAAGCACTCGAGTTATTTGCTCAGCTGAGGCTGCTTTAGGGAGGCTGATGGAAAGCAGACGCAGCATCACTCGGCCATTAGAGGTCCCGCCGGGATGAAATCTCCACCTTCAACAAAACCAGGTTATATTTACACTGTTAATTCGATCACATCAAACCACGTCAGGGAGGAGAAGAGCAAGGGAGGTCTGGAGGAGGTCAAGCAGTCATTTTACGGACTTCTATCCAATTCTTTATTATTCTCAAGGAACGTCCCGCTGGTGAGTGGAAGAGCTCGTCTTTCTGTGTCCACCTCTGAAGCTTCTTGTCAGCAGAACTGACCAGACAAGAGGCGTCCAGAAGTGAAAAATTAGCCCTGGTTCCTCTAGGAGAACGCAGATCTAAAGAATTTGGTTTCTGAAAGTAAACCTCTGCTTAAAGTTTCTGGAAAAAAAAAAAAGTTCTGTAAAAGTTCTTCCATGGAAATAATGTGAGAGCTCCTAAAAAAGGTTTCAGTGGCTCCTGAAAAAGGAAAACTTCCCAAGGGTCCTGGACTAAAAGAATAAACGTCAAACATCATATAATAAATTATTCTAGATTTTCTTTATTTGGCTGTATTTGCTTAAACTTCTCAGATCCCTGAAATGGTTTCTCCAGCAGAAAAGTGCATGGACTCAGGTTCTTAAAATTGTTTCTTCATGGAGAAGGGCCTTAAGCTCTCCGAAATCCTAGATTCCTGAACTGATTTCCCCAGTCAAAAAAACTTAAGAGTTCTATAGAGGTAAAAGTCCTGAGGCTCTTGAAGATTAGTAGAAAACTGGCTGGACATCCTAAAAAACACGATGTTCCTAAAGCGAAAACAGAAAATCCTCCACAAGTTCCACAAACATCGCATTGCTCCTGATAGGTTCCTCTGGTTGAAACATCGTTAGACATAGTGCAAAACTTCTCTGGTTCATGACACGATTTGTCCTGTTTCTAAACATACTGTATGCAGAGGTCCAGAAAAATGACCTTGGGCTCCGGAACATGCTTTTGATTATGAGAGCCAGAAGTCACGTCCTCATGATTGTTATAAATTTCTCTTGCTGTGCAGAAGCTGTGACTAAAGGTCCAACAGGGGATCATGAAATACTTCACTGGACAAATTCAGTGGATTAGGGACAGTTAAACAGGACATCCTGAATCGTGCACACTGGATATTTTTGCCAAAAACTAATATCGGTTTCATAATTTGGAAATGTTGCTGTTGGAACTTTTGACACAATTTACTTTAGCGTAACAAATAATCAGGCAATTGGAGACGGTCTGTGGTGGGACTTTATTCAGTTATTTGTGCCGGTGTCCAACAAAACCATCCGGCAGAGTGGCAGCAGTTGTTTGTCTCGTATTTTAATCATTAGTCTGACGTAGCCGTGCTAAATAAATACCACCGCCGCTAAATACTTAAAACACTTACCTGGCTCAAAGTATGATATGAGTGTAAAAAAGCAAGTGTTTACCTCCTCTGTGTACTCCTTTGGGAGCGGCATTCCTGCTTTTACCTGCAAACAAAAACACACCATGTTACCTATTAAAAAACTGTATGGAATTAAATGTTTTTACATTTTTGTGTTTCCTCAGCTCCCAGCACACCTGACTTAACTGTCGAGGTAATTTACAGCCTAACGGAGCAGGGAAACCTTAAAACCCTAAAAACGTGCAGGATAGGAAGTCGTACAAGGTCTCATTGGTGGAGAGCAAGTGTTTCATGCTTCAACAGCAGTCGTATCAGTTTTTCTTTTATTTATTTAACCCTTTAAAGCTCTTTTTTTTGTAGAGCACAATTTAAGTCATTATATCATATTAAATAAAAAATGTGTTGAACTTAACCTGATTAAGCCATCTCCACCAATTGGTTGAGGTAAATTATGCTAAATAAATAATTTGTAAAAAATGTTACTGTGTTTGTAAATACTATGATTTTTCAATTGAGTCGTAACATACCACGAAAAAAACAAACAACTGGTTCAATTACCCAAAAGACACCGACCTTATCATATTAATGTTATATTTTAGGTATTTGCAAATGTACAGGTACTTTAACCATGAAGCGACATCTCAACCGTTTAGAAGAGGCCTATATTGGGGTCTTTCAATAAATCCATTGCTTTTTTTCCCCTAGGGATGATTTTAATGTGCTAAGCTGAAAGTGTAGCCTGATTTGTACTTGGAGGGTTTTTAGGGTGACTAGTGCATTAAAAAAATTTTTTATTTATATTAATGAATGTTATTTGTTCCATAACCAGGATTATTGTTCAGATCCTGTACACCAGTGTTATTTTTCGTGAAAAGAAAATGTGAAATTCGGAATACTTTGCAGATGATATAATTCATTATGTCTGGTGGTTTTTAAGGAATTTTACATGTTGAAAAGGCAGAATTTACACTCAAAGCTCAACAAAAAGACAAAAAGGTGCATGATTTTTCTTGTTTGTTTGGTCCTATTTGAACTAGCTCGAAATTTCTTGCAACCCGTCTAAAAATTCGAAAATCAAAAACAAACACCACCAACAACACGCCACTTATAGTTCGCATCTGCTTTTATATCCGTTTAAGAAGTATTATCGTTGCAATCTGAGTGAAGAGCTCATGTTTGGTTTGTCTGACCTTGTTAAACATGGGCTAGCAACTTTTATTGTGAAAAGTTACGGACAAAGAGCGCCCCCTTGTGGAAAACCATTAGCACGAATAAGTAAATAAGCTTGTCGCGTAAATCCGATTGACAAAAAACCTCAACAAAACACCACATTAGTCTTACATTCGGCCCTCCTCCGTGCATCTTCAGAGCCCTGACGGTGGCGACCAACACCACGGCGTCGGGCTTCAGACCCGAGGCGCGGCACTTAATGTTGAAGAACTTCTCCATGCCGATGTCCGCTCCGAACCCCGCCTCCGTCACTGAGAGAGAGAGAGAGAGAATAATTGAACAAAAGAGGTCCAAGTGTGCTGGGTTTGTGTGTACGTGTGTGTGTGTGTGTGTGAGTTTCTGTGTCATGACATCAGTGGCCATAAGACTCTTGAATGTGTTCACACATTAGCATATGTCCATGTCCATTTTACTCAGTCCAGGGATAGATGCAAAACAAAAACAAATGAACAAGATCAAAAGAGAGAGAGAGAACGATAGAGAGAGTGTGTGTGTGTGTGTGTGTGTTTCTGGTATTTCCACATACCCAGCACCCTGAATGCCCTCCGGGTTTCCTGCACTATTTCCCAGGCTCTGGAGCAGGATGGGAATGTAGTAGAGGGGCAGGAATTTTGTTTTTATTTCCACAGAAGAGCTCTGGCATACTTTGGTCCTGAGCATGTGTGAGTGTGTGGTGTAGTGGTCAAGGTCTGGTGTCGCGTTTTTGTACTGAAGTAACCCTTTACACTTCGGCTACGCTCTATACACTTTTACATACTCCAGTGTTGCACGTGGACGCGAACCTGAGACGAGGAACGAGTGTTTATTTTGGCTAGACATGGTCGTGTATGCACAGACGTGCGTGTAAGTGCGTAAACGTCAAGTGAGTTATCGACGTGAATAAACTGGCCCGGTTTGCATGTTTGTGTTGAACGGGATGAAAAGAAGCAGCGAGCGCACGCTGGTATGTTAAAGAGGCGCCGAGGGAGGAATTCTTCATCTACGCTCCGAATATTAAGACCTCAGATGATGAAACTAAACACACGAAACCCTGCGCAACGCACAACCCCGCTGTTAGAAAGCGTTCCCTTATCTAAAGGGAGGGCTGAATTCTTGGCCTTGACCACAACAGCTGTGTGTGTGTGTGTGTGTGTGTGTGTGTGTGTGTGTGAGAGAGAGAAAGAGAGAGAGACAGAGTAAAAAAAGAAGTTACAAAATGAAAAATAAAGTGGATTTTGGCAGCGTGTGGTCCGAACGCGAGGCTCGCCGCGGGACTCAGCACCGAGTCACGAAGTTAACAAAGCGGAAAATGCGGCGGTTTTACAGGAATTTCCCCAGATTTACTTTCGGCTACATCCAGAGGATGTTTATTATCGCCGTCCCGCTCCGCGTTCCGCTTTAGCTCACGATCAGAGCCGCGGATTTTTAGATTTCTACAAAAAAACGTGTTTAAAAAACATTAAACACTCAGTAGCTACGTTTACACGCACAATGTTTCTACAACTGAACTGTTTACACGCTCGAGGCATTTAATCAGAACTGTAATAACTTTTCTTTTGGTTCTGCTCGCTGTGAAGCGTTTAATCTGGGTAGTAAGTAGCAGTATTTCCCTCCGACTCTGCGGAAGTTTATCTTTCTTGATAAATCCCGCCTTCTGCTTTATGATTGGCCACAAGAATTCAGTCTCGTCTATGATTGGTTCGATGCTTTATTATTTATGAAATGTGAGCCAGTCGGTGTTGATTCTTTAGCCAGAGGCCCAGTGGATTTGAAAGAAAAACAAACAAACACATAGGTGAGGGAGAGGTGTTTGTGTTCTAACAGAGGTTAGTGATCAGGATCGGAAGCTAAATGTTTTCCTGGAAACTCGTCACATGGCCCCCCCTCCAGGGTGTACCCCCGCCTCGTGCCCCGAGTCTCCTGGGATAGGCTCCAGGCCCCCCGCGACCCTGAATACAGGATCAAGCGGTATAGACGATTGAGTGAGTGAGTGAGTTCCTGAGAAGACCAATGCTTAGCTGAGTCTACTTTACACAAACTCAGGACACTTTCATTAGCCTACAGTTGGGCGAAATCGTCTAACACAAAGCCTATTTTATAAAGTCTATATTATTTTATAATAAAGTCATAGTGTAACTGAATAAAAAAAGTGTAATAAACGTGTATAACAGAAGGTGTTCATGGGTACTCAGGAGTACCGTACACAGCTGGGGAGGAGTGTGTTCGAAGCTTTTGAACCCTAACGCAATGATTTACTCTCATGATCATATGGCTGACTGAGAGCAGCAGCTCGCTGGCGACACCTAGCATCACCAGAGAGTACTGCACCGCATATCGCTAGCAGAGCTCAAAATTTGAAGTACGGACTTCGCTGTATGCGCGTCTCTTCCGGACCATCGTCAAGTCAAGCTTACTTATTCAAATATAAATATATATATACTCAGCAAAAAAGAAACGCCCCTTTTTCAGGACTGTGTATTTCAACAATAATGTTGTAAAAATCCAAATAA
>JAQMYI010000020.1:17408985-17421198 GCA_030014275.1 Clariallabes melas
AGAGACAGACAGAGCGAGAGAGACAGACAGAGCGAGAGAGACAGACAGAGCGAGAGAGACAGACAGAGCGAGAGAGACAGACAGAGCGAGAGAGATGACGTCTCAGGACCACCTTAATGACGACTCCAGGAATGAACAGCTATCAAAGTTCAACGGAAGTTATGATTAGGTACAGTATTAATCGGTTTGTTTTCACGACCCTTAAACACTCTTTGTTTGGATTCAAACGTCTTCAGGTTACCAAATGAGGAGTTCAGGTTCAAGCCCGTCCATTTCTAATCGCGCTGATTCTCTCACATTCTAACTCAAGGCCAAGATAATACACTCTTAAAACATTCTACTCTACGCTCTAGTGTGTGTGTGTGTGTGTGTGTGTGTGTGTGTGTGTGTGTGTGTGTGTGAGATGAGATACTCAGTGCTTCAGGCGACATCAGTGGAGAGCTGTTAAGTGTAAGCATGTGCTTGGCCAGAGACAAGTGTTTGCAAGCAAACCGCAGCCCCCTTTTTTTTTCCATCCATTTTAAACATTTGCTTCCACTCAGGCTGGTTCCCATTGAGGCGCACACTGTTTATTTGCGGGCTCTGGCTTAGGGACCGTTATTACTGACACTCGCTGAAACGCTGCCAAGAGGCAGAGAGAAAGAGAAGAGGCTGAGAGAACACAAGAGTGAGACAGAGCGAACCCGCTGTACGCACCGAGCCCAGTCCGAGACGTTTCCCGGGAACAGAGTGGAGTCACGGTGCGAGCACCTACCTGCCTGCTGTGGCCCTTCTCCGTGTTCGCCTGGCCGACTGTGATCCTCCTCAGGAAACGATCGTTGGTGTCCACCACTGCGGAAACGAGACGTGATCAATAGGCTTGGATTGACAACAGCAACAACACAGAACTGAACGACAACATACTGTAACTCCACAGAGCTACTGTATGTCCAATTTCATTTATCTGGTGGTCAGGTCTGGGAGGTGTTCTGTCATCTTGGACAAAGTGTTTGGTCACGAAGTCATGTCCACAAACCACAAAGAAGTCTAAGATTTCATAGGTTTTTTTTTTTCTTTTTTAATGACTTTAGCATTGGCGAAATCAAAGCGGACCCAAGTGATTACAGTCGTGTTAAACGTTTATAGCATGAACGCCTGAATATAGCATTAGAAATTTTTTTTTGATAGATGCTCTATGTTACTGCAGTGCGTGATCAATATTAGCGCTGGAAATCATTCGCAGATTTACATTTTTTTCGATTTGAGCTGATGTTTATTATCTGATTTGTCACAAGCAGCTGGATTTCTTACTGGTTTCAAAGCATTAAAAAGTACTAGCAGCCTCAGGCACTACGTTCAGGTCGCGGCTTCCCATAGAGGCGTGGGCTCGAGTCTCACAAACAGTTACGGTTGTGTGTTACTGATCAGAAGGTCAGGCGCTCATTTAAACATTTAAAGTTGGCCACAGTTGAACCCTTAAACAAGAACCCATAACCTTATCTGCTCCAGAGTGGCGCTGTATCCTGACTGACCCTGCCCTCTGACCCCAGCTTCCTTCCCAGGATAAGTGAAAAAAGAATAATTTTACTGTGCTGGATGGTACATGTGACAAAGAACTAAATTTGAATCGTAAATTTTTTAAATGCTAAAACACTATGTAAAATGTGTTGGTGGTTGTTTATGTCATTTCTCATACTAAGCGATTTTTTTTTTCCTCCTGGCGATTTTCAGCTCCAGTCCAGTAGGTGGCGGTGTTGCACCAACTGTACATAAACTCAAAAGAAGAAGCAGCAGCAACATTTTCACAAAACAGGACTACTTTTCAAGGCCTTTGAATAAGTTACAAGAAAAACTGTGGTATAAGTTGCATTTTAAGGAATTTGTCCATTTTAGACGGTTTAACATTTAAAATTTTAAAAAGCATGAATGGAAAACTGACCCATCATTTTGATGAATCAAACCGATTTACCAAAGTTCGATTAGACTGAATATGCATTATGCAAGTTTTTACAGATACAAACTGAATATGCTGTAACACCCTTAAAATTAGTTTCAGTGGTACCTTGGGACACAAACGCCCCGCCTTAAGAATTTTTTCACCTTAAGAACTGGAACTTTACAAGAAATTTTCCTTGGCATGTGAAGTATTTGTCATATGAGTGAACGAATTTCGCCTTAAAAACTCGAATGCCGAGGTACCACTGTACTTGGTTTAATTCACATAATTAGCTGAATTGTGCTGACGATCTGCGTAAAAGGAGGCAATTCCACCAAAAGTAGTCTAAGGAGGGCATTAGAGAAGCAACCAAGATGGGTAGGGTTGCCAGTCTCCTTCCTTTTTCATTTCCACAACATTAATCTTGACGCGGTCTTTACGTGTCGCTTGTCGTGTCCCTAGCACATCAGCATTTTCCACTGAAAGTGGCTGACCTGTGGCACTGCAGAGCGAGTGATTAAGGGTTATGTTATCTCTCCTGGTATCACCACGAAACTGACTTCCGTTTGAACTGAGCAGATAAAAATGAAGTGTCTTCCTCAGATCTCCCAACAATGAGCTGCAAAGTGATAAACCAGGCAGTGAACTCATAACCTGTACGATCAGCAGCCCCGAGATAGCTCCGATACGTTTCAGAAACATCTGATGGATTTTAAAACAGACCCAGCGGTGTTGCATTACAATCGCGATTGTGAGCTACTCCCATCTGAGTGATGGAGTGTAAAACTTTCCTTCATCCAAACTGAGCAAACAGTATCAAGGGGCTTCTAGTTAAGTTTATCCACTTGGCGGCCATCTTGGCACCACTCCCAGGGTATCGCTTCCAGTAATACAAGAACCGGGCTTCTATCTATTCGAATGGGGAGAGATTTATAAAGCAGAAATGGATCGAGAAGACCACATTCCCGGGACAGAACTGTTCCCGAGCGGACCAACAGGAAAGCCGTGGTCCAATCGTCAAGAGATCGGACGTTCGACCCAGACAGTGCTACAGGTATCTGGAGCCAAGAAGGGGAAAAGAGAGATAATCCCTCTGCCCTGTCCATCAGTGTGTTTTCTGAGGATAAGACAAATATTAATTTTCACAAAGTCAGCCACTTCAGTGTTTTTAGATCTTTTTTGTCAGACGTTACTCTGGTACACTGAAGTATAATTACAAGCATTTCAAGTCTTTAAATAAGGCTTTTATTGACAATTACATTACGTTTATGCAAAGAGTCAACATTTGCAGTGTTCCCTGACTGATGGCACAGTCCATTTTTGCACAATCAACGCTTGGAGTTTGTCAGAATTTCTAGGGTTTTGTTTGTCCCCTCCCCGCCACAAGTTCTCAATGGGATTATGGTCTGGAGAGTTTCCTGGCCATGAACCTAAAATTTTGATGTTTGATTCCCAGAGTCACTTAGTTTCACTTTTTCCTTATTGTACTCAAGGAGCTCCATCATGATGCAAAAGGCATCGTTCGTCACCAAACTGTTCTTGGTTGGTTGGGAGAAGTTGCTCTCGATGGATGTTATACCGTAGTACTGTTGTACGGTTCTTTATTCGTCGCTGTGTTCTTAGGAAAAATTATGAGTGAGCCCACTCCCTTGGCTGAGAAGCGACCCCACACATGAAAGGTCTTAGGATGCGTGACTGCTGAGGACTGGGGTAAAGTCATGGTCACTGATGAATCCCCTTTCTGATTGTTTGGGGAATGCGGAAAAAAAGCTTGTCCGGAGAAGAAAAGATGAGCAAATCATAAGCTCTCTGCCAACAGTAAACCATCCTGAGATGGTATCCTCCTACTGGTATCCTCCAGTAACACACATAGAATACGTGAACAAACTCGGTCATGACATTCCTGGTTAAATATGCCAATGCATGGTTTAACAGCAAATGTATTTCTGCCCTTGTTCATATTTTCAGCACTGTTTTGCGCTTCATAACGCCTGGATTAAACAGAATCTAACAATTTCCCTACGAATTCTATTATTGGCGAGTTTGGAGTCTGTGCAGGAACTTTCGAAATTCTTGTCCGTGGTAGTCACACATGCTGTAGATACTGATTAGATTTTAAAACGCCAGAGTTCTCCCTTTATGTTAGCAGTTCGGACTGGCAGACGTGCAGCGTAAGCGTCCAAAAATCCTGGGTGTAGCGCGCTGGAAAGCGTCGAGTCAGACGACTCAGCTGGAGCCGTGTAACAGCCAACACTCACTGCACATATGGAGCTGAAGTGTGGAATAGATCTCACGTACAGCAAGCCAAGAAAGCAAGATGAAAACCCAAGAGCAACCACACACACAAACTCCTTAAAATGCTTAAATTTCCTTTTGTATTTCCCCCTGCCAAATGCACACGGGGTTCACAAAGCAGACTCACCGTAAATCAAACACTAAAACCATCCAGGCTGGTGTCCTGTTACTCCTGCTTTCACCGGGTGTGTATATATACATAAGAGATCTGAGGTGATTACAGTATAAGGTCATATACTTTGAAATGTACTTTAAAACATTACGTATTCAAACATGCGAGTAAACGGGTAAAGGACGAGTAAACAGATGAAGGAGTCGAGTTCACACAGAGTCCCAGCCTCCGCTCAAAGTCATGATGATGAAGAAGGAAATCATGGGTAGACTGTTGATTGGATTCGTTTCGTTTATTTGCCATTGTGATTTTTTATTTCAATTGAAAAGCACTCATGTTTATTGTCCGATTTGTCTCAAGCAGCTATACTTTTAATATACATATTATATATTAAGTTTATATACTTTTATACAAACAGGTTTTTAAAACTACTCCAAGTATTGGATAAACACCGAAACAAAGTGGGGACTCTTCTGCGGGTCTGAAAATGTGCAAAAGTTTATGAAAATCAGCAGACAGGTTGGAGTCTGCTGCCATTAGGGCGTGGTAGGGCGTGGTAGGGCGTGGTAGGGCGTGGTAGGGCGTGCCCTTCACAAGAGATTTTGCTGCATAGTTCATACACACTTGCACGTATCCATGTAAAACCCGGTACACATTTTGATCTCATTGAGCTGAACAACTTTCACTATGCATGTTCTGGGCTCTACTCAATAGGAAGTCAGTTATTTGAGGTTGTTTGCAAAAATGCACCCAATGGAATTTGATATACTGATCAAAACATTGAGAACATTTTTGATATCCTAATCGATTCAGCCGTGGCGAGGCCTTAAACTCTTAAAAAGAAAAGTGGCTTATAGCTTCCTTAGTTATATATAATTATATAGTCACAATGGTATTGGTATTTCTCCTTTAAGTGCGTGGGCCCACTGTCTTTCTGGAGCACCAGGGTGGCAATAGTGAAGGTGCTTGGGCCCGATGATCGTCGCATTGCAACTATACTTTTACATTCCAACCAATCTTCTGCTCCGTACTCCAGTCCACTAGGTGGCGTTATTCAAGTCAAGTCAAGTCAAATAGGCTTTTACTGTCGACATTTTACCCATATACAGTTCAGTACAACATAAATTAACAAAACAGATTAACACTATATATTTACAAAAAAAATTAAATACCATACAAAAAGACAGCATAAAGTGCACGTGCAAATGTGCAAACAAGAGCCACAACACGACAAACAACATGACACAATCCAATACTGTGGTAATGAGGTAATGAGTTGAGGTAATCAGAGGTAATCAGTTGTAATCAGCGAGTGGTTATCGCACCAATCGATCATAAACTCCAAAGAAGAAGAAGAAGAATTTTTTTTTCTTACAAAACAAAAGTATTTTGTGGAGTATGGAAGCAGTTTATAATTTCAGCAGAAGCTGTGGCATATTTCTTTAAGAACATATTTTAATGTTTAAAAAAAATTACCTATTGGTAAATTGGCAATGAATCGAATCAACCAATAAAACATCCATTAAACAGCACAACTGATTCAATCTCACAGTCCTACTCCTTCAGAGATATATATATATCTTTTTTTATAACAACTGTAAACAATCACAGGTCCGTATTTGGATCGTTATGCGATTAAACTGTGCAGCACTAATATGAACCTGATTTGCAGCTACGCTATATTCAGAGTTGACCAATCAGAACGGAGAATTCCGCATTACTGCTCACAGCCGTATCCTGTGTTAAACAAGCCAGACCGTAACTCCGGTAAGCGCTGATTGGGCGTGGCTGATCGTAAACACACTGCTTCGCCAGCAGATGTGGCGATTCTGCAGGTGTTCATTATTAACCAATAAAAAACATCTTCTGCGTTGCCCGTTAAAAAAGCGTCAAAGCAGTAACTCGGAGGCTTTAGGGAAATTTCCGAACCCAAACCTACCACCTGTATACAACACTGGTTGAGCCTAAAATCATCTGGGAAGAGCTCCATGCGTGTTTTCCAGGCTAATCCGTTCTCTCGGAGCTGGAAACAATCGGTTTTAGCCCAAAAAGCTTTCCAAAGCTCTCCTGAGGAAAGCTGGTGGATTTGAGGCCACTTCATGCTCTTGGAAATCTTCAGGTCTTTACAATATACGAGGGGGGCCGCGAGGGGGAAAAGACGAAGGGGCCGTGTATTGCTCTGGTACTCAGGCATAAAGGAGGACGGAATGATGAAAGAACATTCCAATGTCTGTAATATACAGGACCAGCGAGTGTAGACCTGCCAGCTCGGAGTCCAAAAGGGGCCAGGGCAAAGCGCTGATATTGTACTCGCACTAAAGATACCAGGATTATTGAGGTTCCTCAATCAGGTAATGTTCAGCTTTGGATCATTCAAACGTTCTTTTATGAAAATGCACATGTTTGAGATAAAAATGTAAGTCGCTCTGGATAAGAGCGTCTGCCAAATGCCTAAATGTAAATGTAAATGTTTATATTCGCCGTGTGGGTCCTGTTCAACCAAATGAACTTGTATAAATAAAGCAATGGATTTGTTAACATTTAAACTTTACTGTAGTGATGAAGTTGATCGCATTGCATTCTATACATACTTCAACACAATCACAAGGACGTATCCTAAGGAACATCACATATCAATTATCAGGTTCAAAGGAAAGACTAAGTTGTCCCTCAATCACTAAAAAAAAAATCTATACTATGTATCGACCTAGAAAGAGGAGAAAATTGATTCCAAGTTTGATTTGCTAAGTTTGTTTAGAATTGTAACAAAGTGTAAAAAAAAAGTTAATATCGTTATCAGGATATTCATAAAAATCGTGATATGCAATACAAATTGAATCGACACTTAGGTATCGTGATGATATTGTATCGGCAGGCCCCTGGTGATTCCCAGTCCCTCTGTCACACTGTTTAAGCTTTCTCTCTCTTCACTCAGCTAATTCCAAAAGGATTCATATGGTATCCGTAAACACTGTCTGCTATAAGGGCGAAAGCTCCTACCTCTCTGCCATGTGACCTTCTCAGGGTCAAGGTCGAGTCGGACGAAGGTGTTGATCTCCTCAGGAGTCAGGGCGCCTGGGTCGGATTTGTTGATTCCAAGACGCTGGGATGAAGATAGAAAGGAAGAATTTGACGGATTTTGTTAATATTCGTCTAATACTCTAGCACCAGAATCATCAGTCGTAATCAGATTTACATCATAAGTTTATCTAAAATTATACTTCATCGGCCATGAGGTTATTTTAGCTCCACTGAAGATTACGTAGCTAATGAGGAATGGAAGTTTAGCGTAGACAAAATTCATTCCAAAAGTTCACCTTCTTAATCTGAATGATCCATTATTGAAATATATTTGTTGTATGTATGTGTGGTGGTGGGGGGGGGTGGGGGGGTGTGGAAGAGGGCCACACTGAGCAAAGCAGTAAAATGCCTCAACATCTTTTCAAGAGGAAAACTGTGCAAGATTAAATAATCCCCACATTAATCTTGGAAAGGTCTCTGAGTGTTCAGGGGCAATGAGATGATAAAAAAAGCAGTCAGACACTCAGAGAACTTGGTTAAGGAACAATCAAATCATTCGTTTATAGCCCCGTGAGGCAATTCATTTAATGCACCAACAGATAATTCTCATATTTAGTTAAAGCCCCTCTGGACGATTTGGTTAAATCTCCTCGAGATGATACGGCTAAAGCACCACAAGGCGATTCCCTTGAAGCACCACGGGACGATTACATTAAAGCCCCATGAGATGTTTCGGGGAAAAATCTTACAAGACAATA
The DNA here is from genome assembly GCA_030014275.1 of Clariallabes melas. Classification (NCBI taxonomy): domain Eukaryota; kingdom Metazoa; phylum Chordata; class Actinopteri; order Siluriformes; family Clariidae; genus Clariallabes; species Clariallabes melas. Next base: position 17,417,087 of record JAQMYI010000020.1, read on the forward strand.
CCGTTCTAGCCCCGTAAGTCGATTCCCTTAAAGCCCCACGATTTCGATTTGGTTAAGACACCAGGAGACACTTCCCTTTAAGCACCATGAGATGATTCAGTTGAAGCACCATGATATCATTTGGTTAAAGCATTATCAAAATAAACACCAAGATCATGACCATATGCTTGTTACTAAATCTTTCCAGGAGAAATTCTTCCGAACCCACACCCATGTTGTATAATGAGAATTTAAACCACTTTTCATTTTCTTACTCTTTGATTACTAGCCCTGACGGTCTGAGAACAGGTCAGATCTCCGCTGAGTCTAAATAAACGCTGTTCCTGTGTATTTTCCTAAGCCTCTTGTCCGTGTACTCGACCTCATGACTATAAATAATTTTACAGAGAGTGTAACAGAAGGTGAACAGAATGCAGGCAAATGTAGCGCATCAGCGTGAAGCAGGTCTTAATGATGATACAGTACGAGTTTGGAGTTGGGTTATTAGGACCCCTAGTGGAGGAGTAGAGTACTGCGCTTAATATATGTGAAAATACATGTGCCTTCAAATATTGCCACATATTCCTCAATACAGCTCATTGGGATATTTAAATAGATTTTTTTTTTACAACACTGTGAACATCCTCGTTCACACCTAAAACCTGGGACACGCATAGCACTTGTAGTTTATTTCTAGTGGACATGAAAAAAATTTAATTACAGTAAGTCCTCGACTTATGAACGAGTTCCATTCTGAGAGCACGTTTGTAAGTTGGATTCGTTCGTAAGTCTGACAAAGGGAGTCTGATACACCTTTGATACAGGTTTGTTGTTTTGGTTGCACATTATACTCTCGCGAGACTATGGCTTCAAATCGGGAGGGGAATCCCGGTGACGCAGCAGGGTCAGATGATCTAGTCTGAAGGCAGACCAGGAAGACTTTGGGGAGAGAAAGACAACACTACATGTTGTTTACTGTGCGCTTGACTGGACACTGTTTTGTCTCAGAGCTGTTTTCCTCTGTATTGGACTGTGAGGATTTTCCAAAATTAGGATTATCCACCATCAGGACAGCTTTACAGGAAAGACGTTCACTTATACACTGAAAATACTGTATATAATTGTAAATATTGGTATCTGGCGCACTGCAAGTGTCTATTTTTTGTACAATACACCTGAGCTACTTCCGCAATTTGTTCGCATCTACAAATGTGAGTAGATCCTCGGTCCGTTCATATCTGCGGAAATTCGTAACTCGAATGCTTGTAAGTCGGGGGAGGTACTGTATGTACTAATCTGTGTGAAGACAATCTGGGTGAAACTAGTTGTTTGACGTACATGCTGAACTTCGTACCAGCTTCATTGCAAAGCGACAGGGGAAACTAAGAAAGTCATGCGTGTGGAACTGAATAAACACCAGACTGAGTGATTTTTGGATTTGTCACTCGGCCATGTTGCATCTTCTCACTGAAACTGTGGCTTGGTGCCAGCTGCATACAGGAAAGAAACAGGGTTCCCTTTCATGTCTCTCAGTTTCGTCTCCACGCCACCTCAAAACGTTTTTCCTCTCCGCTCCCACGTACAGACTTACGTAAATCTACATCCGTATTTCTTTGAAGCTGCTGTTTAACCAGATGAGATGAAGTGGGGAAAAGAGTTAAGCTAATAATAATCTTTTCCCCACAATTTACAACAGCAAACTGTCAGGGTGAAGTGCTAACAGGTCAACAGCGAAAAGAAGGATTAAGAAAGGGAGGGTCAAAAGAGCAAAGGAGAACACGAGCAAAGAAAAAACAGATGTTTGGTTATGGTTATGGATTGTGAGACTGAAATGTCAGACAGGACTGGGGCCTCACCTTCAGCCGCCTCAGCTGGATGGCGGCGAAGCGTCTCACTCCATTAACTGACGGCACAAGTCTGTTATACAGGGCCTGAGAGAGAAAGAGAGAGAGAGAGAGGGTTAAAGTCTTCATTCAGGACAAAAATACCTGTGTAGTTAATGTGAGTATTATAAAGTGTGCAGAATGTTCAAGTCAAACCGGGATTTAAACGTCTGATCCTTGAAAATCTACGAAAAACTTATGGGAACTGTACACAGTACAGTTTGCTGAACACCACTTGCACGTTACAGGAACTCGGCTGGGAGTCATTACCACATCCACCGTACAATCCTGACCTCGCTGTAAGTCATTTCCTCAAGTTAAAGGAGCTCCTGGGAGGCCAGGGTTTCAGACGTGAATCAGACTTGCAGTCTGATCCTGGCGTACTAAGATAACTTTCTCCCTTGATGGTATCCAAGCACTAGTGAATACCCTCAAGGTACCATCACTTATCCTAGTGTCATATAGTGACACTAGGATAAGTGCCTTGGTGTATCAGGGGATTATATAGAGAAATAAAGGGAGTTTTTAACTCTCAGAACAGTTAAAAAGTACAATTAAAAGTCACGGTTTGACCTGAACACCCCTCATATCATAACATATGCTTTGTGCGAGCATCTAAATAACTATACAAATGTCAAAAGTATTTGAACAAGCTCATTAATACGTATATAGTGGTCAGTATAGAAAATTAATCAACACCATCTGACCATTAACTGCTGGTATAGAAAATTAATCAACAATTTCAGACCAATCAGAATCCAGAATCGGTGCTGTAGTGATTTAGGAACACATTCCCAGCTTTGTTACCTCCAGCATACAAAGCAAACCTATCGTACTTCACGCTGCGGCTCATCAGTTACCTTATCAGACTGGGTGGCTTCGTGCAGGATTCGGGCATCGATGGCTGCTGCCACCAGGTTATTAGCTGCTGTTATGGCGTGAATGTCACCGGTCAAGTGCAGATTAAACTGAGGAGGGAGAAACATACTGGAATGAGCAGAATCTCTTTAAAGGTTCCATATTATACTTATTTTTTAATAAGTTAACAAAAGTCTTAACAGGTCTTGTTTGTTTGTGTTTCAACTGAAAAAATGCTCAGATCATGAATATTGATCTCCCTGAATTCCTTCTGTTTCAAACACACTGTTTCAGTGTCTCCAGCCTTAAAGGCAAAGCGCATTTTTCTAGCATTTTCTCAAAAATGGTGCAGAGGAGACCAAAGTGAACATCCAAAAATGATTAAAAAGTGATTTCGAGTAATAGGGGTCCTTTATAAGGATAATGAATACAGTTATATGTTCATGTCCTGACCTCTGTTCTTACACACTTTCTTAAAAAAAAAGTATATTAAAGAGATAGCATAATGTCAAAAGTATTTGGCCAGACATGTTAATTATTGAATTCAGGTGTTTCAATCAGGCCCCTTATCCAGAGTGAAGGACAGTCTTAATGCTTCAGCAGACCAAGACATCTTGGACAATGCTATGCTTCCAACTTTGTAGCAACAGTTTGTTGAAGGCCCTTTTCTATTCCAACACGACTGAGACCCAGTGCACAAAGCTATAAAGGACTATAAAGACATGGTTTGATGAGTTTGTTGTGAAAGAACTCGACTGGCCCGAACACGGAGCCCTGAGACCTCAATCCCATCGAACATCTTTGCGATGAACTGGAACAGAGATTGTAAGCCAGGCTTTCTCGTCCAACATCAGTGCCTCCTGACCTCATAAACGCTCTACAGAATGACTGGATAAAAATTCCCACAGAAACACTCCAACAACTTGTGGACGGCCTTCCAAGAAGAGTGAAAACTGTTATAGCTGCAAAACCAACTGAGGACCCTCTCCATATTGAAGTATATGTCTGGATACAATACTTTTGCCTATATAATGTATATTTGTTAACTGATTCCAATATGTATTTTTGGACTCTAAACCTAAAGTGAGTGTGGTTTAAAAATAGCATTGTAGAGTCCTACGATGTTGCTGTGAGGGACAACGAGAAAGTCAGCTTGTCACAATCGAAAAAATAGTGGAAAAAATTCCTGAGCCTGAACTTTTTTCCCTTGCCCCCGAGGTGAGTAGGGGTGGGGGTACTATGTATGAGACGCACTTTTAACACATAACTTGTTGGCCCCTGGGCCCAAATATATAAACGCGATCCACAGGGCCGTGCAAATAAACCAGATCATCTCTGCGCTATCCAGATTGTCGCGCTGCGCTGTCCACTGGGCCGCGCAGATATTTGGTC
>JAQMYI010000020.1:17595355-17610821 GCA_030014275.1 Clariallabes melas
TCCAGGGTATATTGTATTTATGTATTTATTTATTTCTATATTTACTTATTTATTCACACATTTATTTATTTATAATTGTCATGTTTAGTCCTCCATAATTTATAACGTATAGTAGTAATAATAAATACTTTATTACTAAATAGTAGCAATGAATTTAGTATTAAAATATTTGTACAAGTTTTCCTGAAGTATGTATAAATTTTTGTTTTGGATGACTGTTTTTTTAAATGAAGATCTACATATATCAGTGTTCATTCATTCCGGATGTTGGGGGCGGAGCTTCATAAATGTGGGTGGGAATTATGCAAATATTGAAACCAAGTAACTGTTAAACCCTTTTCAGAGATGCACCGTTTTCCATAAATCTTACTGATTTTTCTTACAGAAATAAAAGTCTTTTAAGGGAAAAAAAACAGTTTTAATGTTTATTAGGATGGAGGAAGAGTGATCTTAAAGACAAGGAGAGAAAGAGAGGGAGGAATAGAGTAATATGGACAGTGGGAGAGGCATTAGAAGTAAGAGAGGGACAGAAATGATAAGAGTGATATGGTGGAGACACAAAGGGAGACAAAGGCAAAGGGAGAGAGATATGGAGACGGAGAGAGAGAGACGAAGAAAAAAAATAGATGAAAATATTAATAGAGAGAGATATTACAGAGACAGTGCAGTTGGCGTGGATTGTTTTTCTCCATGTGCACGCAGTCCGCAGTGTGTTTTACACACACACACCCTGAGGGCGAGTCGATATTTCATGATAATTTGATTAATATGATATTAATCATTACATTTTTTATTTACATACCCCACTAACGAGTAGTTCCTAGGTGCTGAACAAGTGCAAAATATGGACTAAATTTGTAAAATGTAGCAGGTGATAAATAATAACAAAGGAGTATAGTGTGTGTAGAGTGTGTATAATATACAACGTACTATTGTTCTTTTCCTTAGGTGTGTTTAAACATTTTTTTTTTTTTGTCTGACTCGATATTTTTGTGTGTGTATGTATGTGTGTGTGTGTGTGTGTGTGTGTGTTTGTGTTGTCAGTTCGCGCACTGGAGAAGGTGAAGGGGACGACACAGCTGCAGGGCGGCTACTCCTCCTCAGACAGCAGCCTGTACACTAACCCTAAAGGCAGCGCCGTGTCCGCCTTCGACGGCGGCTCCGATTCGAGCTCGGGGTCCGAACCCGAGGAGCCGCCCACGAGGAAGAAAATCCGCCAGGAGTCCAGCTAAGAACCGCACCGTTTCGTCCTCGCTCTTCCGGCTTGTCCATCTTCCTCGGTCCGGACCGATCAGAGACTCCACAACTTCCTGTTCCGTGTCTTTCACCACCGTTCCCACATGCCGACCCAGACACAGGGAGCAGCGGAGAGAGCAGCACTCGTAGCACACGTCTCTCTCTCTCTCTCTCTCTCTTCCATCTCTTCCTCCTCCTCCGTCTCTCTCTCTCTCTCTCTTTCTCTCTCTCTCTCGAGCCGGCTCAGCAGTAACAAGCAGCATCTCAAAACCTACAACGAGGCAGCTTAATGATTTACGGACTTGACGCTCCTTACGTACACGTCCGTCCATCTGTAGGACATGGCGAAGGAAGCGTGCAGCTCCGGGCACTGCTCGATGTTTCCTTTTTTTTTAAATTTTTCATTTGTTTAAAATATATATATATAATAATCTGAGTACTTACCCTGTGTGACTGTTCCAAAGGAGCGCTTCATCTTTCTTATGAAATGTGAAAGCGCTTAACATGAACCTCCTCGGTTGGTCCGTCCGCCTGCACGATCGAATCTGATCAGAAATTTGGCTTAAAAAAAAAGAAAAACAATGAAAGAAATGTTCTTAGAATTGTTGTGTTTTAGCCGGAATTAGTTAGCGAGTTTAGATAGCCGAAAGGGTTTTTATTTTATAAAGTATAAACGTTAATTTATATTCTCCCTATATATATATAAATATAAATATATATATATGTACTGAGTTTTGTACGTTTCATGCAATTTTAAGGAAAATAAATTTAAAGTCAAAGACGGCTTTTGTGCCTCTTCAGGGAAAAACAAAACGTCCACGCTGATCAAGTTTTCACGCAGCTCCCATCCATCCACTCCTGTTCAAAATTTTTTTTTTTTGCGTGTTTATACATTGTTTGTAAGTATATATAAATATTGATTATATTTTATCTGTGTTTGGTTGGTTTTTTTTGTTCATAGCACGTCCTGACTGAAAACAGCTCTTGTTTCATTCCATTCCAGTCATGGAAGTGACCGGTGTGTGTCGTTCATTCATACTGCGTTAACCAGATCCATCATTACAGATCGAGGCCTAGAGTTAACTACCAGATTATAAATAAACTATTTTATCCTTTTGAGTCATCTTTTCATAAGGTTTTATTTTTTACTAGATTTGTTCGCTCGGAATTTAATCGCACACTCATAAGTGCGTATTAAAAGAATGTACAGCGCCATCTGTTGGATTTTGGGACAAACTAAAATCTGTACATATTACCGTGAAGGTGCGAGATCGCGTTTATTAAGTCGATTTCAATCGCACACTTTTTTTTCAAAATGTATAGCGCCATCTGTTGGATTTTGAGAAGAACTAATGTTTTTGTTTCAAGGTCGAATAAAAAAAAAAAAACTATATTATTTTGATATAAGTGCGTTTTCCATTAACAATTCAAAGTAGCACACTTGGGATGAAGCAAAGCCCCTGTGTGTTACCTTAAGCTCGGCCAAATACACCTGTGAAAACACCATTAAAATTTGATCGGTAGTTTTTATGTGATGCGTGCACAAAAATTCCAAAAAACATCTTTGATGTGTTCTGTTACTCATCTTGCGTCACCCCCTAATGTAACTAACTAATGTACAGACATGCCAACTTTACATTTTTTATTATATGTATGGATTATAGATATTTTTTTAAGGACATGAGTCGCTCGAGTTTTTCCTGGATGGAGTGCCTGGCCAATCCCAGGGTTGAACGATGCGAAAAAAAACAAACAGATCATATATTTCTAAATATTACTATGAAACTAATTTAATTTAAAATGAAACTTTAAAGCGTGTATTTAATGCTTTTATTGATTCCCTACAAAAATCGACATTTGAAAAGGAGAATTTTTTTTTTTAAAAAAACAGATTTGTATGATGTGCGTTCAAGTCAAACCAATCTTTTGAATAACAGAACACAGCTCTGAGAGTAAAAACTTGCTTTATCTATATAATCCCCTGCTACACTAATGCACTTATCACAGTGTTTCACTAGTGCACCATCAAGGTAGAAAGTTTGATCAATGATCGGACTGCGTGCCTAAAACGCTGGCCACCCAGGAACTCCTTTAATGGCCCACACGTGTGGAAATGTCTTGGAGCGAGGTCAGGATTGGTGTGGAGGATGTGGCAAGAACTCCCAGATTATAGGTCACAGAATTAAAACCTTAAATGTTATATATTACTTTTTTTTTGTGAAGAACTAAAAGATTTCACTTTAAATCACAATTTCTAAAGAATTAAGCCAGAAGCCCTTGTCGCTTTGTTCTAGTGATTATGGGGTAACTTGATTAATTTCACTTTTGTTTTTCTGCAAATGACTGTAAATAACACCACATTTAATACAAACTAAGACCAGACCAGAGTGAAACAGATGAAGCTTTTATTTCCACAGCACCACAGAGGCAACTCTACCTTAAAACATGATTCTTTTTTTAAAAAAGCCACCAAGTGCATTTTCAATCATCAAGAACAACAAGACGCGTCTCAGATACTCACTAACGGCCCAAAAAAAAACATTTGCTTTGGATGCATGGATTTTAATTAAAGAGATTTCTAAACCAGTTTCCTGTTTACATCCCAGATCACAACAGGAACGTCATAACTCCTAACAAAAGCCAAGTTTTAAAAAATCCTACAGGTGATCTTTCACACCGGCAGAGGCTCCTCTCTGCGCCGGTACGGGCAGCTTGCGGAAATGCCGGATGGCTTGGGCCACTTTCTCGGGGCAGATGTTGTACACTGGGTGAGTCGGTGCCTGAAACAGGAGAGAGAGAGAGAGAGAGAGAGAGAGAGAGAGATAGATGAACAGTGATGATGCAGGAGCAAGAATATTAGAGTCTTCACTTTGGACTTAAACTATAGACGAAGGTTTTACAAAGTTGAAGATATTCTCTCCCCAGACCAACAAAAAAGAAGTTGGTTACATAACACGATTTTAATTTACATGTTTTATTTTACAGTATTTATGAAGTAGTGTTGTCCCTAAGGAAAATCCTTAACATGAAAAAAATCAGAATTATTATTATTATTTATTTTTTTAGGTACTCTAACAAAACATGCCACTTTGGTAAAATCTCTCCGTTTTCTGACAGGCTCAATTATTATTATTATTTTCTTAGTCATTTCTGGTTGTCTCCCTCAACACACTTAAATCTATATTCGGCTGATATTTCCAAATTGTTTTAACCTTTGAAGATTTTTAATGTGTCCATAAAATGATGATGGCTATAAAAGGCTTATTTGGGATTCTGAAAGGTACAAAAATAAATATGATACACAGACAAAAATTACATTTTAAATGAATGTCAACATGTACAAAGCCTTGCTTAAAATTAATTTATGTGGAGAAAAAAAAAAAAAGGTCTTCTTCACCGCAGAATATCTTACTGTTTGCTTTCTTTTCAGTGCTGCGTTTCTATTATAACGAGCCTGAGTCACGTGTCCAAGTAGGACTTTTAGAAACATACATGAACATTTATTTTAAAACGAAGTTTAAATGAATTTTTGATGAATTTAACTTTAAAAGCATTTTATTTTTTGGGAGGTTGTGAGAGGTTACACACAACACTGCCTGGTAAAACATAAATAAATAACGCATTTGCACTCTAACATTCCTTTCAATCACCTTCAGCTTTGATTACACACACAGACACACTGTGGTGTCCAGTTTGTGTGTGAAAATGATTCCTCATGCTCCCTGAACCATTCTTTCACACTCCGAGTCCTGTAATATGGCCGTAATATATACAGTAACAGCTTTTTATAATCCTTATCTGTATACATCGTGTACAAAAACGTCCAGCTCGAACAGAAAACAAACAAACAGCACCCTGAAAGCGTCTCGGCTGATCGACTGGGTTTGTTTACTGACTCTGATATAATTTTCACATGCTCTAGTGTTCAGTATAATTAATCCACAGTGTAGTTACAGACAGTTGAGGTTGACTGGACACCTGTCTATATAAATGTCCCACAGTGCGAGTCAGAGCACAAACCAAGACATGAAGTCCAAGGAACTGTGTGTAGACCTCCGAGACAGGGTTGTATAGAGGCACAGATCTGGGGGAGGGTACAGAAACATTTCTGGGGAGAAGGGCCTTGGTCAGGGAGGTAGGAACCTGATGGTTAGTCTGAAAGATCTCCGGTGTTTCTCTGTGGAGAACCTTACAGAACAACAACCATCTTGTAACATCATACTCAAAAAAGACTAATTGGTGCCAAAGAGGCTTCAACCAAAAAAATAAATAAAATAAAAAATTCTTATGGTCCGAGAGTCCTTCGGGTTCCTTTTGTCAAACTCCAGATGCCCGTCATGTGCCTTTTACTGAGGAGCGGCTTGGGCCTGGTCACACTACCATGCAGGCCTGATTGGTGGAGTGCTGGAGAGATGGTTGTTCTTCTGGAAGGTTCTCCTCTCTCCACAGAGAGAGACGCTGGAGCTCTTTCAGAGTGACCATCGGGTTCTTGGTCACCTCCCTGACTTCTGAAGGCCCTTCTCCCCCGATCGCTCTAGGAAGAGTCCTGGTGGGTCCAAACTTCTTCCATTTACACATGATGGAGGCCACTGAGCTCATCTGGACCTTCAATCCCCCAGAAATGTTTCTGTACCCTCCCCAGGTCTGTGCCTGTATACAACCCTGTCTCGGAGGTCTACACACAGTTCCTTGGACTTCATGTCTTGGTTTGCGCTCCGACTCGCACCTTTATTTAGACAGATGTGTGTGTGTGTGTCTTTCCAAATCATGTCCAATCACCTGAATTTACCCCTGGTGGACTCCAATCGAGTTGTAGAAACATCTCAGGGATGATTTTTTTTTTCTCTCTTAATAAATTTGCTAAGATTTTAAACAAACGTCTTTCACGTTGTCAATATTGTTTGTAGAATTAAAATCGTAGAAAAATAATGCATTTAATCCATTTTGTAATACGGCTGTAACATTATAAAATGTGGAAAAACTGAAGCTCTGTGAATACGTCTCCAGATGCTCTGTAATGAGCTGATTAGCTGTTACTCTCACCAGTCTGTTCTCATCTTTGCCGAGGACCAGCTCGTGGTGGAGATCCTTGTTCCCGAAGTGCTGCGCTATCGAGAGACCGCTCAGACAGTAGCACGTGTGGTAAAAGTCCCGGGACCTCGAGGAAGAGAATAAAATAAATAAATAAATGAATAACACTGCAACAAAAATGCAACTCTAACAGGAATTATTATTAATTACAACATTTAATCTCTTCAATTAATTCAACACCAAGTGAGCGAAATACTAGAGAGCTCTACAGTAACGAGTCGGCAGTAAACAGGATGTAAAAATAAAACAAGATAATCGCACTAAAATATAAATAGAACAATATAATCTATACACGGGAATACATGCGCAGCGTAAACAGGTATCGTCTGAAGAAAAGTCCTGTACAAATTATAATAACTGTATTTATAGTACTCATGCATTTTGAGTCTGTTTTTTTTTTTTATAAATTGTTTTTTGATAAACAATCTGTAAATATGATCGAACTCACTCGGATACAGATATTAAAGTATTGAAATCCATCTCCTACACTATATTGAACCTAAGTAATATATGAACTTGAGTAACATCTCATTCTTAATCCACAGGGTTTAACATGATGATGTTGGCCCCGCCCCCTTTGCAGCTGTAACAGCTTCAACTCTTCTGTGGAGGCTTTCCACGAGGTTTAGGAGGGTGTCTATGGGGATTTCTGACCGTTCCTCCAGAAGCGCAGACACTGATGTTGGACGAGAAGACCTGGTTCACCGTCTCCGCTGTAATTCCTCCCAAAGATGTTCAATCGGGTTGAGGTCAGGATTTCCGTCTAGTCCAAGTTCTTCCACACCAAACTCGCTCGTCCATGTCTTTATGGAGCTTTGCTTTGTGCACTGATGCGCAGTCATGCTGGAACTGGTGTAGGGTTGTTTTTCCAGGTGTTGGACTCGGACCCTCAGTTCCAGTGAAAGGAACTCTTGATGCTTCACCATACCAAGACAATTTCATGCTCCCAACTTTGTGGGAACAGTTTGGGGCTGTAGATGAGCGAGTTTGGTGTGGAAGAACTGGACTGGCTTGTACAAAGTCCTGATAGAACACCTTTTGGTCAGAAATTCCCAAACCTCGTGGAAAGCCTTCACAGAAGAGTTGAAGCTGTTACAGCTGCAAAGGGGGCGGGGCCAACATAATGTTAAACCCTGTTGATTGGGAATCGGATGTTATTCAAGTTCATATGCGTGTGAAGGCATGGGGAAGCCGATACTTTTGGCAATATAGTGTACATGTATGGAGACGTTTGGGAAACGCTGTACAGCAACATAAATGCACTTCAGGACGTTCAGGAAGATACGGCACATCCTGAAGTGTTTTATTCCTCACAGATTTACCAGGTTTTATTTATTAAAACATCATTACATTTACATTTTAATTATCCACTGATCAACATCCACTGACCTACATAATCACCTTCAACAAATGAACTCCCTGGTTATTAAATGCCCCAACACTGGAGACGCCTTCCACAAAGGCTGATGGAAAGCGTCACCAGATTTTCAGCTGTTACTATGGAAACGCTGACGCGAGCACATCAATATAAACCTGTGATTCGTGTGAGAATTTAACGGCGCTCTGATCGTATCTACAGCCGTAAATCCTCACAGGAAGCGGAGTACTCACTTGCCCGGTTTGTCCAGCAGGCCTCCTCCGGGGTTCTGGCAGCAGAGCAGGATGTACTCCTGTAACGCCCGCTGCTCGAACATCCAACTGCTCGTGCTCAGAGTCTCGTCTCCTACGAACCGGCGGCACAACACGGTTAAACTCACACAGGTACCTGCTCCGTACATACACACTCAGCACGTTTTAGTTTACGAATAGCTAGTGCTTCCCAAACACAGAGTACTGAGAGAGTCTCGGGTGAGGAAGTTCACCACGAAACACAAATCTACAGTTACAATAACATCAGCTTTCTGAGGTTCACAGGGCTAATGAGGATTATAAAGCAGTTAAGATCCGATCGAGTGATCTGATTGGACGGGAGGTATACAGAGTGGTGATAATAGAGTGTAACAGCACTGGGAGTTTAATGGTGTGTGTGTGTGTGTGGGCGCCTGGGGGGGGCAGAATCAGTCTGGCAAGTACTGGCAACCTTGGCACTTTTTTCCCCCCTTACGATTTTTAAGGAATGCCAATAACTTAGACACATATGACTTTGTTTAAAAAATAAACAATAAATCAAAACCCTGTGCAGGATTTACAAATTAACAATGCCTGGAGTAATTTATTTATTTATTTTTCCATGAGATTTCACAGACCCTGAGATCTACTTGTTCATCTTATTCTAAATAACAAAAAAAACCCTAATCAATACCACTGTAAGAGTATTTACTGACTACGCCTGACGGGTTATATAGTATTTTTTTATATATATAATGCTTCTAAAACCATCTTTACCAAGGGTGCCATTAATTAGCGTAAGCCCTATTGCTTGTAACAACCATAAGAGAGTCTTACCGTCTATAAGGAGCGCTCTGTGGAGCAGTGGGAGGAGGCCGGCCTGCCAGAACGAGTAACAGCCGTCCACCAGTTTATTACAGCGGCCCTGAAAGCCGCCCTCGTAACGCATCTGCCTGCTGGTGACCCAGCGCTGAGGAGTACACACACACACACACACACACACACACACACACACACACACACACACACACACACACACACACGGAGGAGAGACTGCCCATTACTTCTGTACATACATACAGTAGAATTTGTCATTTTTAATCATTTTTAGTGTCATGCCAAAAAAAAAAAAAAAAAACTTCCCCTTCTTTCTTTACCTTCTTTACATTTGCATATCTTTCTTTACAGAGGCAGTAAGATCTCCCCGATCAGCTCCGCCCAGTCGTCGCCATTTTAAGTGTCAGACGTTCTTTGAATTAGACCCTTTACAGCATTGTGTGCGTTAAACACTTCAAACATCAGACTGTTTTCTTAACGAGCAACTGAACTGATTCTGTGAAAATCCCAAAGCCCGAGTGTGGATCTGTTCCATCCGTCTGTGACTCGACTTTAGACCCTGAAGCTGTAAACTGTTGCTATTTTCAAATGATTCTTCATTAAGCTTGTTTGTTGACGCCGTAAGAATTAACGTCGCTAAACACAGCTTGTACTGCACGTGGAAGTAGGATAAACATTCAGGACAGTCATTTTGAGAAGTCAATCGTACTGCATGTACCAGGGATTGTTTTTTTATTGTTTTATTTAACAGCCTCTTAGTGGATTTTTTTTAATAATGATGTCCTTGATTTGAACCTGTTCAGTGACATAAGATTTAAAACAGGGCTGATATGGCGCTACATCTCACCCAGGCTTCTTTAGGAACTTTCATAATCGCTGAACAATGAGGACGTTATTGGGAATAAAACCCCTTAAAATATACATACACACAATCAATCTCAAATATTTGTCAGACACCTTTATCCAGAGTGACTTACGTTATATTTCATTATACATCTGAGCCATTGAGGGTTAAGGGACTTGCACAACAACCTGCTGGTGGTGCTGAGCTTTAAACCTGGTACCTTCCGATCAGTGGGCCGATGCTTTAAACTACTAAACTAGTCCCGACCCCGGATGTACGTCTTATCTCGACCTGAAAGTCATTAATTCAGCTTCGGGGTTGCAGGAAGTCTGGAGTCTGTCACAGGAAGCTTTGGGCACGAGACTGGACACACCCTAGACACACCCTGGACAGAGTGCCAAGCAATCACATGTCACACACACACACACACACACTCACTCATTCGCCAGTTAGCCTAATCTGCATGTCTTTACAAAGAAGAAAACCTACCAAAGCACGAGGAGAACACGCAAGAGACATCACAAGCCGTCTTCTTAATCTTAAAAGAAAATGTGTTCATCCAAGATAAAAATTCCGGAGTCTTGTTTGAGTCGTGATCGCGGCATTCCCTAAAACTGTGTAATGGAGCGATCTGCACTTCCTGTACGCTGTGGTTATTAAACGCAGCAGCTCATATCAGACCCCTCTCCTCCTCCTCCATCCTTCCTGAAGTGCTATAAACAGCGTGAGCCGGGACACGGACTGGCGTTTCGCCCAATAAACCGTCAGTCTGTGTTATTCTGAGCAGAGCATCGGAGCTACAGCGCCATCAGGTCTCATATTCTCTACGAGACCTGAGAGATGTGGCGAGTGAGTTATGGAGGGACAGTGAGGCATGATGGGTAATACAGAGTGAAAGTGCAGCACTCACTAGTAAGGCCCTGAGGTCCAGCATGTGTTCCTTTCCCAGTATGACCAGCGCTGCCATGCCGCAGAAGCCGTAGCCGCCGTGAGCCTCCAGACCGGGCATCCCTCCCAAACCACCTTCCCAATTCTGACAGCTGAAAAAACACACACACACACACAGTTATTGAATATTCCACTTAATGTAAAGTGTGAACAAAACTGACTTTTAAAATGATAAAATGTTTTTTTCCTGAGCTTTTTTTCTTTGTTAACGTCTGTTACGTTTTGTCTGATAACGTGACACATTTTGTCTGAGTCTGATATATTTTATTTTAGTTATATATTTTCCTAAGTCTGATATTTTTCTCTGAATCTGATTTGGGCTAAATCAGGTGTTGTTTGATTTTCCTACATTTTTTTTCTCTTTTGATGACTGTTCTGAAACTTTTTTTTTTGTGATATGTATTGTCCGAGTCTGATTTTTATTTTATTTTTTTAGTGATGTTTTTGTGAGTGAAATGTTTTTAACTTAATTTTAGTCTCAAACATTGTACATTTTTGCTTCATTTTTTTTTGTTGAAGTTTATGTTTTGTCCAAGTATATATTTTTTCCTGTTTGAGTGACGCGTGCTGTCCGAGTCTGATACAGTTTTTGCTTGATTTTTTTTTCTCTGTTGCAGTTTATCATATTTTGTCTGATTCCATTCATTTTTTTTTTTGTTCAAGTCTGATAAACCTTGTTTCAAAATATGTTTCATTTGAGTCTCGTGTATTTTGAAATTAATATGATTAGATGTTTTTCCTTCCTTGGATGTTAATGCGCGTATGTTTCATCAGTCGGATATATTTCTTTCTGGAATGTTTTATCTTTTAGTGAAATATTTTAACTAAGTCTGATACATTTTAATCAGAGTAATATTTTTTTCTGCCTGAATCGTTTACATGTCTATCTGTGTGCTCTGTCCGGGTCTGCTGCATTTTATTTGACCCGGACACATTTTGTTCTTGTGTGTGACGAGTTTTTATCCAAGTCTGATAAGTTTTGTCCGTTGCCATTTGAAATGTTGACAATAAAAAAAGTTCTGATCCACATTTCATAAATCTCCTCATGTTGACTTTTTCACATTTTTATTTCCCCTGCCACTTTGTCCTTCGTGTTTGTTTTTCCTCCCTTGTTGCTTAACTTGCTTCTCTTCCTCCCCTCACAGCAAAAACATCAGCAGTGTATTTTAAAAGCAGCTGAAACTATACGGTACCTGATGACCCAGTTGTGTGTTCCCTCAAACAGTTCTGGAGTCATGATATTAGTGAGAGAGGCCACGGACGCCGCGCAGTACGCGCTCCTGTAGAACAGCATCAATTCACGTTTACATCAGCAGGCCGTGAGGAGAATTTAATATCATCCAGAATCATCACTTTTTATTATTATTATTATTATTATTATTTTATTAAATTAAATTAATGCCAGCAGTCAGTATGTACTTAATAAAACATGACAGAATTATGTTAAATCTGTGTTTGAATCAGGCTTTGGGGAATAAGCCGTGCAGACACGACCACGAAACCATGGCGATGGAGCTCACCTGACGTCCACCTCCCCACCCACGTGCATAACAAAGGAGCCATCTGGCTGTTTCACCGAGAACAGGAAGTCCAGGAGCGTCTCTCTGGTGGGGGAAGGGGAGCAGCGTTATCTCACGGCGCTGACTGACAGCCGAGCGTCACGTCTGCAAACTGCGGCGGTACGGACCTGTTTATGACGCTGTAGGCTTCCTCCGTGCCCAGGATACAGAGGGCGTTTACCGCGGCGTAGGTGGGTGCCAGGTGAGCGTGCTGCCCCGGGCCTCCTGCGAAACCACCCTTCGGGCTCTGGCACCGCGCCAGGAACTGGCACACGCTGCAAAACAAGCACGCGAGTGTTTATTCAACCTTCAAACCATACAGTGATCACATACATGTACAGGGTTGGGAGGGTTGGCGACTGAACGACTCGGAGCGCTTTTTAAAATTCCTGTAATATTTAAACATTTTATTACATCCATATACGTGCATAACTTAAAATGATTATCAGTCTAATGCGTTATTATCAAAACAATGATTTACACACACACACATAAAGCAGACGTGTCCAATTATCATCCGTCACATACATTTGCATTCACATGCAAAAATCATCGGCGATGCCCTGCACACACAGTCTCTTGCGAGATTATCTAATACACACACACACACACATATATATCTAGAAGGTTTTAAAAGCATCCCTGTTAAAGACTGTGCAAGAACAAAACCCTCATTTAAGACCAGAATAAAGACATAATGTTTAACTCTGTAAAATATGCTGCATTCATTAAAACAACCTACAGAATTCCTGGATAAAAGGACCCTCTGTGGCGGAGAGGCACATGGTGCCTGAGGTCACACCACCACCATTTAATCATTTCTGTGCAATGGGAAAGGTCAGGGGTCAGCGAATGCTCAGGGGTGTCAGTAGGCATAGGGGAGGGAGGGAGGGGGTGGTCAGGGGGAGATGTCTCTGTACTCACTCCGATGCCACGGAAGCAGGCACGGGTTCCTCCAGAAGCTCCAGACTGTGCAGGATCCAGTAACACAGCCAGGGCCGACTGGCATCCAGACACTGAGAGCAGCAGACCATAAATACAGTGAGCCAACAAGTCCTTACTACAACATACACACACACACACACACTAGACATGGAGTGCGACTCAATTATAAACCCAAAATGTTTTTGCTAACCTCGAAAAGCTTCAAAGAAACTCGTAATTTATGACATAATCAAGTGCACTAATTGATGAGTGCAGCTATGATGAGCCAACATTTGGTCTCAAATGGTGCATCATGAGCTAATCACTGCTAAACAAGCACGCGAATGTTTATACACATCAAGCTAACAACCTTCGAAACATTACATACAAGTTACATACATGTACAGGGTTCCCGGACTGTAAGCGCTTTTTAAAATTCCTGCAACATAACTGTAATATTTGAACATTTTTATTACATCCATATACGTGCATAACCTTAATGATTATCAGTCTAATGCGTTATTATCAAAACACACGCGTAAAGCAGACATGTCCAATTATCATCCGTCACATAAATTTGCATTCACATGCAAAATCATCGGCCATGTCCTGCACACACAGTCTCTATAAATATAAATCATGTTTTGTACTTTCTTTCTGTTTGTTTGTAGAGCTGTTAATCGATTTCTGTAAACAGTTTTCTGGGGGTAAAGGTTAAAAAAGACGAGCTGAAATCTAAACTTCGGATTAAACGGAGAGGACTGATATCCGAGGGCGTTGTGATCTCGCATGCGCGTCCGCACGCTTCTGGCCACGCTATCGACACTCTGTAAAACCTTCGTTTCAGGTGTTAAACCATCCTCCCTGTAGTTTGTTGGCAGATGGACAAAGTGTATTGAAAAGCAAAGAGGTAATGTCGAAAAGGCTCATTTATGGCTGTTGAGACCAAAAGCCAACCTGTCTGGTCCGATCCAACATAAAATCCAAGGAAGATCTCAATCCGATCGAGCAGCCAATGGGACGTGTTGGACAAACCAGTCTGATAAATGGATCACTTTAAAGATCTACTGCTAATGAGTCTGATTTATCTCAAGAAGCTACATTTCTTACTGGACTCTTTTTGAAGTATAAAATACTACTAAATATAGACAACTCTGAATAAATTGTATAACTTGGGTTATCATCTGTTTAAATGTCATGTCTCAGATAAAGCAATGAGCTTTTATTTCCCGCTTGCCAAACCTCTGCACCAACTCAAAAGAAGAAAAAGCGATACTTTTGTAAAACGTGAGTATTTGCAGAAGATGGAAGTGGTTGTATTTTTTGCAAATGCTTTGTTATGTTTTTTAGGAATTCATCAATATCAGTTCATTTAAAATTTTGAAGTTAACCTAAATAATTAAAAAGATCTCACACTGCTCTACTCAGCTGGGAACACTGGGAAACACAACACTTCACTGGTTTATATGGGTTTTATAGACACCAAGGTAGCAATAATATTAAATTAATAATTTCATTCTATTTCTTATTTTCCTTATTAATTTAAGATTTAAACACTCATTAAATTAATTATTATAATACAGAGAAAAAAAAGTTAAAGAGAATCTGAAATGTTTTCGGTTTGTCAAGGACGAGCGGTTACACCATGTACAATATCACACTACAGAACATGACGTTATCATCAGCGACTCTGCAGCATACGCTAAGTCACGCAGAAACACTGAAAAAAGTAAACAATAAAAAAAAAGGAACAGGGTAGAAATAACCACAAAAAAACAACAAGTATTAATAATTAATTTTGCCTCTGGGAAAGCACTGAAAAACAAAACATTTACATTCTTTTAACCCGGTTTTATCCATGTTAGGACTTGTTTTTCCTGCCCTAAAGGCCACTGTTTACCTCGTAGGCGTCTGAGAGATGGCGTAAACCTTTCTTCAGATACTGGTAGTGTTGTTCTCGTAATAACGTCGGCCTGAAAAACAGCAGAACAGATCACACACCACTGTACTTCACTGACGTGGTATAAAGCCCTCTCGAAACAAACATTGCTCAATCTTTAATTTCAATATGAAATAATACATTTAAAAGTTCAACACTAGTTTGTCCACATTTCAGACTACTTCAGCTAAAAGTTTTACCTCATGAAATACCGTTAAAACAAACCAACAGCTAAAATCTGATGGCTACAGACTGGACTGATGACTGAGGTCTGAGCTAGAGACTGATCTGAGGTAAAAAAAGAAATACAAATAAATTTAATCTCGGCCAGAGACTGGACTGAGGTAAAAAAAAATTAATTAATTTTAAAAAATCTGGGCTAGAGACTTGACTGAGGTTAAAAGGTCTGGGCTAGAGACTGGTCCGAGTTTTGGTCTGGGCTAGAGACTGGTCCGAGTTTTGGTCTGGGCTAGAGACTGG
>JAQMYI010000020.1:17692700-17703699 GCA_030014275.1 Clariallabes melas
CTGCACCCTCCCCCTCCCCCTCCCCTTTGCTTTCGGGAGACCCAGTGACAGGAACACGAACTCACGTTTACGTCATACGCCGGTTACACAACGCCGGTGTTCTGAAACCTGCTGAGAAATGAAGAGTCACTCCCTCCACTCGTCTTTTTCTCTCCTCAATCCAATTAAACTCCAAATCGGTTCGTCCTCCGGGTCGAGCCTGGGCCGCGTGTCCCGCTCCGCCGGAGGGAAATGAAGTCACACTGCGGTTATGCCACATGTCACTCCGTTACACTCCTCCTCTATCTCTATTTTAGATTTTTTTTTCCCCCCCTCTCTCCATCTCGCTCATTAAGGTTAACCCGCTAGCATCGGCACGCCACGGCGGCAAGTGCTCCGTGGACGGTTGCTAGGCAACTAAGAAAACTGACATTTCGGAGCCTATCCTGAATGTGTCATGAGGGAGATTCTCATGGTGCATTCATGCCGCATTTCTTAGTGTGTGTGTGTGTGTGTGTGTGTAAGCACAGCACGTTGTAAACACTACTGCAGGTTTAATAATTGATGATTTAAAATTAGAACGATCTCAGCTTGTCAGTTTATCAGAATTTCCCAAAAGGCTCTTTTTCCCAGTTTTTCCGAAGAATTAATTTGCGTATTAAAGCCTCTGCCTGATTTGGTTTATACGTCCAAGCGTGAGCGATAAATACAGCAGTGAGTTGCATCACTAACCAAATATTACCACACTGAAGTGTTCAAGAGCCTTCCTTCAGCTGTGGAGGATTTGTAAACGCCCCCTTCATGAGGATATCACGCAGGAAGAGATACCGAGCCAAGGTTCTGGATGTGTGGTAACGGTGGTGCCAGTTGGGCTCGAGACCTTCTAGGGACTCGGACGTTAATATGACTAGTAAAGGATGGTCAAGGAAAAGAAATTATTAATTTTCTTGCACGCAATCCTAAAGGGCGGGTACAAAATCTAAGTGAAACGTCAACTTTGGTCACATGGACTGAATCCAGTTGAGGCACGGTGCATAAGGGTTACTTATGTTATACATATTGTACAGAAGTGTGTGTGTGTGGCCAAAGAAGCTACTTCTGAAGTTTTTGCAACATGCAAGTGACAAGTCTCTCTTCCCTAAAAATTTCAATTTGCAAACTACAGCCGTTTTCAAGAAATGACTTTATAAGAGCCCCAAAGAGTTATTTTAAACAATCATTTAAAATGCAAATTATTCATATTTCTTTATGAGCATTGATACTAAAATTGGTGTAAATGTCTAGAAGACTATGACCTGTAAAAAAAAAAATAATAATAATAAAAAAAAATGTTGCTTTAAATAGTGTTTTGGTAAAAACCATAAAAAAAAAATAAAAATAAATAAAAATAATAATCTGTAGTGTCCGTAACCCAGTCAAATTCATGTCGCGATATCTCAACAATTTTGCATTTTAGAATGATACACTTTTTCAGGTTTGTTTTTTCATGTGAAATCTAAGTTGGCCAAGTTTCATCTGAATGACAGTTAAGATCGTTCAAAGATTTGAATAAAAAAAAGCAAAAAAAAAAAACACACTACATAAACCTATCTGATAAAAATATAAATGTATATGCGTATTTACAGAAAAATTAAACATGGAGCAGGAGATAAGAAGCGTTAAGTCTTTTCACCTTTTCACCTAGAGGAGACACTTTTTAGCAGTGACACCATGTTTTGGAGCTGCAGTAGTTGAAAGGGAGCGGTCAGTGATTTAAAAAAAAAAAAATGTGATAATGCACCTTGATGTCTCTCTTTACACTCAGTCAATAACTTGAATAATATTACTCGCTCAGAGCGGGAACTCCATCTCCAAGATCTATAAGCCGAATGACGTGGGTCAACAAAGTGGTGTCTCTTGTTTACCTTTTAGCCATGTTGTCTGTCAACTTTGAAAGCTCCTCCATTTTTACTGACTTTCACGAGTTCTTGCGCGTCCCCAAAATCAATCAGTACGTTCATATGCACAGTTGAGTCTAACGTTAGGTGGTTGTAGGCCGTTTAATTGTCGTCCTGACCTTGTCCTGTCGTACAAACACGGCACGAGAGTCAATTTATTGAGTGACGTATATCTGACTCCGTTACCACAGGTGGCGATACGCCGCTTTTAGCTCGTTAGTATTGTATTCCCAGTTGGCCTGTTGAAACAACACACCAAGCCAATAGACAAACGAGTTAGCTAGCAATTCATCAAGCGGTGAAAACGCGGACAACTTTAAAGCGCTGTACGCGATGCTATCCCTTATGTTTAGATAGTTTTCCGAAAGCCAGACGACATCGCTGTTAATGGTCAGCAAGTTCTGTGTCTGAAGTACACGTTTAACGAGTAGCTCGGTGTCCTAGAGTCTGACTTTGAGAACGTCACGTATTAATATGGAGTGTGATGTTAGAGGGTGAGGTTTGTGAACCGGTGAGAGTTTAACTTCCTTTAATTTAACTTCCTATTAAGCTCCTCCCTTTTTTATTTTATTTTTATATGCACGAGCAATAAGGATTTTGTCCCACTCTTTAGGCAGCCGTAAGATTAAACATAACGTTTCAGGAAGTACGAGTACGTTTAGTGCGTCAGTGACCGGCTCCTGGCACTTGGTGAACTAGAGGTGTTCCTGCTGGGCTCGAGGCCATTAACGTTATTGATGAAGTGTAACAGTGAATTATACCCTGGCTCTAAGTGCATCGTTAATTATTATAGGAGAGTGATTAAAGAATAGTTAGCCCTTTTTCCTTCTAGGGTTTGTCTTCTTGGAGCTGCTCTGCTGTGTAAGCTAGGCAAGCGGTACAGTGTGTGTGTGTGTGTGTGCAGTAAAGCTTAAAGTATCCATTAATGTGGTCTGATGTGGTCTTCCTGCTGGTGATGCTTGTCAGCGATGTACATCACTCCATCTTTTTTCTTTTTTCTCTTTTCTTTCTTTTATAGATTTCGCTCGCAGAACTGATGGAGAAGGATCACTGATCACTTTGCTGCCGTGTTGCCACGCGGCCTGATTCCCCTTAATAAAAAGCCCACCGCTTGTTTTATTCTGCATCATCTCGTGCCATCGTACTTGGCCCTGGCCTTTAGTTAAGTGGCAGCGCGTGACCTCCTGAGATTCTGAGTGTTCTGCAAACATGCTCCAGTGCTGAACTCTTGACTGTTGACTTCACCATGACGAGCTTGAAGCGTTCGCAGACCGAGCGCTCTGTGGGGGGCTCCGTGCCCGCCTCAGACGAGTTTTACACTCGCCGCCTGCGTTTGCCCAACGGAGGGGCGCCTCCGCCACGTAGCGAGAGCACCCACCTGTCCGGAGGCACGCCCGGAGTGCCCAAAATGGGAGTCCGGGCACGGGTAGCAGACTGGCCCCCGAGGAAGGATGGTGGTGGTGGTGGTGGCACCGGCGGAAGTGGTGGGAGCAGTGGAAGTGGGAGTGGTAGGAGCAGTGGGAGTGGCAGTGGAGGAGGAGGCAGTGGAGGAAGCGGAAGTGGTAGTGGTGGTAGCGGTGGTAGCGGCGGTGGTGGTGTGTGGCACATTACAGTGGAGACTGACTCACCATCCACCACTTCTGGGAGCTCCCAGAGCAACCTCACTGCCAAGCTCGGTCACCTGATCAGTCCACAGGATTCGTCCATGCTGCGCAATATTCAGAACACGCTAAAGAACAAAATCCATAGCAAAGGCAAAGACAACCGCTTCTTGTCCCCAGACGGTTACTTGGGCTCACCGCGCAAGGGGATGCGTCGCATCCGCCAGCGCAGCAACAGCGATATCACCATCAGCGAGCTGGACGGTGATGGCAACGAGGGCTGGTCGTTTTCCGGCTGGACACCGATGCACCGCGAGTACGGCAGCACCTCCTCCATCGACAAGCACGGTGTCTCTGGAGAGAGCTTCTTCGACATGCTTAAAGCCTACCAGACCGATGACCCCGACCAGCGTAGCCCCGCTCCTGAGAAACTAAGCGAACTGCTTACCGTGGCGCACAAGCAGACCGCTCTCGACCTGCCGGACGGGCCTCTAGGACCCCCACGAGGAAGTCCCGCGAGTCGCCTCAAGGAAAGAGAAAAGCACCTGAAACGCCGTTCCAAATCCGAAACTGGGGGCGAGTCCATATTCCGCAAGTTACGAAGCGTGAAGGCGGAAGGCGATTCCTCCCGAGCGGGTTCGGACGCAGAAGACGGGAAGTCTGATGACGCGGGCCCTCCGCCGAAGCCCTGGGTCTGCCAGAAGGGTTTTGCCCATTACGATGTGCAGAGTGTTCTGTTTGACCTGAACGAAGCGGTCCAAAACCGACAGAGCGCCTCCAAAAGGAAGAACACCACCACCGGGGCCTCTGCCGCAGCCGCCGCTTCGGCCTCCACCTCCTCCTCTTTATCGTCCAATCAGAGCGGGGCCTACGGATCCCCTTGCGGCAGCCAAGAAGAACTCAACACCAAGGACGGACCAGCGCTGGACCCTGGCGATGACAAGACTAACGATCTGGTCCTCAGCTGCCCCTGCTTCCGTAACGAGATAGGAGGTGAAGGCGAGAGGAATATCAGCCCTTCGAAGCAAAGCAGCGCCGGTGGTGGATCGGCGAATTCCTCCAGGGACGAAGACGGGTCACGCGAGGCGCCCAACACGCATTTTAGCAACGCGGGTGTGGCTGTGCTGGAAGCGCCCAAAGATGGGAAGAGCGTTCACCACGAGAGGGGGAAGAGCAACATCTTGGAACATGTCGACTTGGGTTCCTATTACTACCGAAAGTACTTCTATTTGAGAGGTGAGTCTGGGTTTTATGTGTAATTGTTACTAACTGCTATTCCCGCCAAATAATAGCTCTAAAATGTTTTAAGATAAACTAGCACGCAGGAGTCAATAGCACCAATTTGGCATAGGTTCAGTCCACTTTAGTCTTGATGTAGTCTTACTAGTCAGACCGTAACTACTTTAGTGAGGTATACTTTTTAAGATGCACCTCAAGCCCACGTTACAGCTAGGGTACTCGGTCCAGTGGGTGAACTTGGACACGTATGCGATTTTCCAGAGCCGAGGAGATCCGCGATAATTTCTGGCCCGTAAGGATTTAATGAGGGGCCCGAAACAAATCAGGCAACACTGCAGATTTTCTTGTTAACATCTATGAACTTATTAGAATATTGCTGGTCTTTAAACGCGTTTTGAAATTGCACAGCGCACCTTTAAGCGTGCAGTTTATATCATAAATTCTTGAGCAGACGAACCCCCGTCGTCGGTATCAAGGAGCCGAACCATTTAGCGGCATCCTGTTGTTTTTTTTTTATCGTTCTCATATAACGGCATCGATAGCACTGTAATCTTTTCCGTCTATGGGAGTTACACAAGCCTAAAACGAGCCTGCAGTTTGCTCTGATAAAAGGCCGTTACGTAACCGTAGCGCAGTCATGTGAGCAGAATAGCAAGTCACTGTTTAAACTATGCATCAGTATGTCGGGTGTATCGATCGATTATAGCAGGCTAATAGGGGAAAAGTGAGCACCGTCATCAAAACCCATACTTCTGTCCTGGAATCGATATCCGGAGTTGCTTACACACACACACACACACACACACACACACACACACACACACACACACACACACACACAGACATATTCCTGCACTGGTCAATCAATAGTAACTTGTGCTCAGAGTGAAATATTGCAGTGTTTGGTGAAATTGTAAAGGAATGCCATGGGATGATGCCATGCTTGGTTTAAAAAATTTTTTTTCTCCTGTCATAGAGCACTGGAACTATTTGGGAGTGGACGAGACGCTCGGGCCGGTCGCCGTGAGTCTTCGGCGGGAAAAGCTGGACGATCATAAGGAGCACGGGCCGCAGTACAATTACAGGGTCATCTTTAGAACCAGCGAGGCGAGTAGTCACAAAACACAGTTAAATTTTTTTTTATTCCTTCTCTTTTCCCATACGTTCATATCTGTATCATCTTTTGTGCCTCGTCCAGCATATTTGAAACTTTTCCTATTCACACGATCAGCGTTTCGGGAAGATCTTTCACCACATGAGCAGTATCTCTTTTATACATCTCCGTATCTCCATCAATACAGATTCAGCATTGTCTTTGTGTACACAGTTTAATTTAAATTACAGCAGAACGAACTCGGCATACAAATTATATTCGATATGGAAGTGAGTTCTTAAGGCGAAGGTTCATATTGCGTTAAGTATTTTCCTATAAGAAATAATGCAAATGCAGATAATCGTTCTGTTCCAGCCACCCAAAAATATGACACATATTGCAAATGATCACGCAGCTTTTGAATGCATGCCAGAGGCGATGCTGGTGTCGTGAGTTGACTTTTTTAAAAACTGCTTTCGCTTACCGAAAAAAAAAAGGATTTTTAAATTCGTAAACTTGCTTCGCTTGGCTTTCTACTGACACAAACACACCTTGAAACGGCTTCTGGACGTACGCGCAACTTAGTCCTGTTCGGTTCGTTTGTTCCTATGTCGGAAAATGCTTTGTATCCTGATGAACATACATTTTTTTTTTTTGTTGCTAAATTTCATTCTTAAAGCGAAAACCCGTAAGGTAGGTTCGTATGCCAAAGTTCCGCTGTAGAGTTAGTCCCCAACATACAAACTCTCTTCCGTTCCTGAGAACTCGTACGCAAGTCCAGTTTGTTTGTAAGTCCAACCAACATTGTCTAGGATACTAACTGGCTATACACAGTATGTGTTCTTTAAAATCGTGCCGAAGGTCGAACGATTCATATTAAAAGAACAAGCGATGTCTGTCATCTTTTCAGCTTGCTCCGTCCACTCAATTATTTCCACTTCTGTCTCTATCGCTATTCCTTAGCGCTTCTTAGCAGTACCAGCTTCATAGCCGCTGCTTTTACGCTTGCTTCCGGTATTATGCGCTTAAAAATTGCCCCCATGCCGCGGATTGTTCCCGCCCCCTTACGCAAACGTCATCTTCAAAGCATAGTTGCTGCGCCTTTTCTATTCAAAGACGTTAGCGACGTGGCTAACGCAGTTGAATGAAAAGGCGTGGTTGGCTTTGCCGG
This sequence comes from Clariallabes melas, assembly GCA_030014275.1. NCBI lineage: Eukaryota > Metazoa > Chordata > Actinopteri > Siluriformes > Clariidae > Clariallabes > Clariallabes melas. The sequence continues at coordinate 17,699,721 of JAQMYI010000020.1, forward strand.
AATCGGACATCCTGGAGCTCCGGCGCATTGAACATGCGCGAACACATGTTCGTAACGCCGAACGTTTGTAACTCGAATGTTCGTACGTAGGGTATTTTAGAAATGCTCCCATAGGCATGCCAGGACGATAGGGGGCGATAGTATGTCTCACTGTTTAGCTGAGAGGTAGGGAAGGAGAAATGTAAAAAAAAAACCTCGAATAAACCCATGAATAAAGGTTCTAAAGCAATAAATGGCAACAACTTGATAAATGTGTTGCTTGATCATGTGCATCTACGGCTTAATCTACATTTTTAGTACAGTTTGTTTTAGTAGTTTATTATATTTTTGATTTCCTTCCCTCAGTATGAAACATTTTCATTGACGCAAATGGCTATTTTTATATATGGACATGGGAACAAACCACACAGAGCACAAACATACACTTTTTCTTATTTATTCTTATTTATTTATTTTTTAGACACTACGGCTCCTCGGCTTACGTGTAGCCGCTTTTCAGCAGGCAGCAGCGATGATGAGAATTCAGCCCCGACGCCCACCTCCGGCTTATATAACGCTCTCAGGAGCGGCTGCCAAAGCTCCGCGCGCATCACGCTAGTGCCATAACTGGCCCACTGCCCCCATAATCACACCGAGATCTGGACAGATGATCTGGATCAGGTCCTCGCAATCAAAACTAAAAGAAGCACCAAGGCAGAGCTCTCAGGATCATGATGGAGACGCCACGCGCTCCCATCTCATATATATATATAGAAGCTACTTGTGATTCAGATTCTCTCTCTGATGAAGCTTAATAGCTTTGATCCTGACGTGACTCATGGCCCTGCGCGATGCCTTTTTTTTTTCTTTTTTTCTGTGCTGCTATTTCCAGACACATTTTCCAGCATTTTATGTTACCGTGAGCATTTTAAACCTTATAGCGTTAAGGATATAACGGCCTGGGAGCATCTCTGCATCTGTTTGTGATCATTAAGACAATAACGCACAAAGGTTAAACAGCTGAAGTTGTTCAATAGTCACGTTGTCATGCTCAAACGTGATCGTATCGTTCCTTTAGTTACCCCACTGATGGCGCTTGTTCTAGTGGAAGATTCCCCATAAATCCTAAACGTTTGTCACCATTAACGACACAAAGCAAGAAATGCTATATACAGGTACTTATCATCATTATAATTATTATTATTTTTTTGGCTTTGGGTACCAGTCTTACTCATGTATGATGCGAGCTGAGCCAGGATGTGTGGGCGGAGCTAGAAATGGCGCATGTCAGGATAAAAAAAATAAAAAATCATTAATCCACCTTTTTTTTTTTAATCCCCCCCAATTAAATTCATAATGTTCTAAAGGTTTAATGTTTCAGATTTTTTTTTTTTTTTTCAAATTCGTTCACACGTTTCTTAATTGTTATATTTTATCTTTTTATATTTTTGCATCCTTTCCTCCCACGAACCAAATGCAAATCTGAATGTGAATCTTGTTTTGGGTTCGGAAACACGTGGCCGCTCGTACATACTAAAAGTATTGGCACCAACAGCTGTGTTTGATTGATTGATGGATATAAATATATATATTTTTTTCATCATGAAGGAAATTTCAATCATCCAGTAGTGAGTATAGTAACCCAATAAGTATGTGTTTACAATTGCATACATTGAACAACAACAAAAAACTACTAATAATATAGTACACATGTGGGAGAAGACCCATGGTTAAAAATAAACAAAAATATAAATAAATGCTAAATAAAGACTAGTGCCAAAAGTGACCATATGAATGGTGGAGGACGGAGGTAATGAAAGATACAGTAGAATATGACCGTGAACAGCGAGTCTGGTTTGAAAGGAGAGATGGTGGATGTAGAACTGAGGGTGAGTAGCAGCACAGGGACCATCGTGACCAATAATCCCCATCACATCCTCTGGCATTGTGGAGGAATTTCTTTCAGGATCACTGAAAGTGAAAGTGTTCTCATCTTTATTTCTACAAAACTTTCCAGATTAAAGTAAACACGCACATTGGTCTGCGAGACAGAAACCCAGCAGCGTCCAAGATTGTTTATATGAAGTTGTTGCGATTATTTTGGAAACAGATGTAACAAAAGGGACGAGGGTTTCTCTCCTGAAAGAAAGCAGGTTGCCGAGGTGACGCGAAGACGTTAACTCGTTCCTCGAAACCTTTCCAGTCTCCCTTTGTTTACAGCCTTGACGTTCTGGCAGCTGTCCAGTTCTTTAGGCTACATTATTAGCTTCACAATGCACATACCCGACCTGTCAGTGGAGCGTAAACGACCTGATTAATGCACGTTTAACACTGTGGCGTTCACACCCAGACGCTCCCGTCACCCGACACGCTGCCCAGGCTCTGACGCTAAAACAATCATTGTGCAACACGGTGCATAATGTTGACTTTTCGTTCAGGTTAAATGTTTCTCCCGTAGTTCACCACTTTTTGTAGACGTGCACTTGTACCCGGACACTGCAGAATTGTTCATGAGCTTCGAGTGTAAGCACTTATAATTAAAATGTCAGGGTATGAGAGAGGGGTCTTTCATCCTCTCCTCAGCTACCAGGTCATACAGATCGATGGCATCGATCTCTACAAGTTTCTCCAAATACCTCCGCTGGGCACGGGCTTTTAACTTCTCCCTGTAGGGTCGCTTTTTTTTTTTCTTTAGCTTTCCCCTTCTCCGTCTACTTACTAGAGGGAAAAACAACGTGTCGCAAATGTAACAAAAACAACAAGCAGCTCTCAACATGGCAACCTACCTACCAGTTTTGCACTAAAGATGGCGGCGGCGGCGCCTTCCCGAAATGTATCGCGGTATGAAAACGGGAGTCATGATGAGACATGTGCGCTATTCAATCCAACAAATTATATAAACCTTCTACCTAAGGATCAGCATTTTCTGAGAAATGAACTTCTTTCTTCTCTCTCGTCACCTCCAGCTCACGACTCTGCGCGGCTCCATCCTGGAGGACGCCGTTCCCTCCACGTCTAAGCACGGCCTGGCTCGCGGCCTGCCCCTGAAGGAGGTCCTGGAGTACCTGGTCCCCGAACTAAACGCCCACTGCCTCCGCCTCGCGCTCAACACGCCGAAAGTCACGGAGCAGCTGATGAAGCTGGATGAGCAAGGGGTAACCTGCGCGCACACACACACACACACGCGCGCACGCACACACACTTCTCTCTAATTATCGTTAATGAGCACTCTGATACAGCGATGATGATGATGATGGAGCTGCTCTGCTCTCGTGCTCTTTTCTGTCTCTCGTTTCTGTCTAGTTGAGTTTCCAGCTGAAGGTGGGGGTGATGTACTGTCTGGCCGGCCAGAGCAGCGAGGAGGAGATGTACAACAACGAGGCGGCCGGACCTGCGCTCGAGGACTTCCTGCAGCTGCTCGGGGAACGGGTGCGCCTCAAAGGGTTCAGCAAGTACCGCGCTCAACTCGACACCAAGAGTGAGTCCGGCGACTATCGCGTCGTAGCGCCAGATTTTATTATTTTATGATATTATCAGCTGAAATAAAACCCGGATCAGGCATCCCGAAAACGTCCTGGTTCAGCGCGTCTAGGTTTTAGTGCAAAGGAGCTACAGCGGACCCTCGGCGTACGAATGTGATCCGTTTCCCGGCGCGGGTTTGTATCTCGAAATCTGGTTCCCGTAAACCAATGTAAATGTGAATAATCCGTTCCAGCCACGCAGAAATATTACCAAACGTTCTGTTTTAATCAGTTTTTGCATATGAAAACATTTAAAACATTTAGAAAAGACATATTAATGACATAAAATACAAAACAAGCAGATGTTAAACCTCACTTAACCTTTAATTACTGTATGATTGTGGTGATTTTTTTTTTTTCTTTCTCGCCATATGGAAACAATCATTAAAACTAGGGTTGTTTCGATTCCGATACTGGTATCGGAAATGCTGCCGATACCACAAAAAAGGCTGGCATCGGAATCGGCGAGTATTTGAGTC
>JAQMYI010000020.1:17771188-17781750 GCA_030014275.1 Clariallabes melas
TGTGTGTGTGTGTGTGTGTGTGTGTGTGTGTGTGTGTGTGTGTGTGTGTGTGTGTGTGTGTGTGTGTACAGTATATAACTAGAGGACAAGCATAGAGCATGAGCAGATGCACTAATGTATATTATCTTTGCATTCTAATTATATTAGAATTCATGACACACCAGGGCTAAATGGGAAAGATGTAGCGAGTAGTGTACATGAATGATGGCTGTTCAGGCTTTTTCATTAGCAACGGTCAGAATCTTTATTAACATACCTAAAAAATAAAGATATAATAAATAAAATACTCTTTTACAGATATTTAGTACTGTAATACAAATAGTTTAACGTCTAGCGTTGAGACATTCACCTTAAAGAGTTGTGAGCAGTAATTGTGATAGAAGAGTGTAGTTTCAGTTTATAATAAACCCTGGCCTAGAAATCTGCTCTGTATGTGTTTCTAGATATATCTCTGTTTAAACTGTAATAACAGCTTAATTTGAGTTCTCTGTCGAATGCATATATAAATAATTTACTTCAAATATGTTTAATTAGACATGTTTTTTTTTTCTCTCTCCCTCTCTTTCTCTACATTTATTCCTAGTTTGTTTTAACAGTGGTTAGGCTTGATTTTAAAATAATAATTAAAGAATTGAAGGCCTTGTCACCATCAGATTAATTCCCAGGTTAATGGATATCTTGCAGTGGCATGTCACTATTTATCACTTACACATATTTATCGTATACTACTACTCAGCAGCTGTCTCATAAATCTATGTATGCATCCTCCTGAGCATTCAGCGATCCTACTCACCAAGCATATCTTTTTCCATTGTTGCCATGTGTATTCGGTTCGCATACCTCATTTTACTAATATTTAAAAACAAGAATCTGTGGCTACAATGAGAACAGCTTTGAACAATCTGGACAACTGTAAACTGATTGATTTTTTATTTTTTTTTTTACTGTCTAGTTTTGGTTATTTTGTGTCCATGGTAGCCTGACACAAAACCAATGTAGCCTTGTGCTGTTATAGCCCTTACACCTCTCAATGCCTTTTGCATGTCAATATGTTTTTCTGCTTATCTAAATTGTAAAAAGTGATTTTTTTTTTTTTTTTTTTTTACTATATCACTGCTTGAAGTCTAAACCAATCTGGCCATTTTTTCACTCAGCTCTTTTAAGGCATTTTCACCAAAAGAATGGTAGCAGCAGTTTCTTAAATCCTCAAACCAGCTTTCCTCGTACTAATAAACATGCCATGATGAAAGTCACAGCGATTGCAATATTTCTTCTATCTGATGTCTGATGTGTACATTAACTGCAGCTTTTGACCTGTATCTACATGATTTTCTACCACATGATTGGCTGATTAGATAGTGCTGATTAGATAATGTGCAGGTATAATGATGTTCCTAATAGTGGATGGTAAGTAAATTATCGTGAATAATGTAAATTGTCACAGATAAAGAGCAATTTATTTTGAAGTATGATTCCTCAATATTCTTCTTCAATATCACCCATTTGTCACCTCTGTATTTTTTTTTTGCCATCATCACCACTGGTTTCCTGATTAAGGATAAAATAAAATAATAAATAATAATAAACATTTAAAATGCATGATTTCTGTAAAACTGATTTGTGACAATGTCCATGGTTAAAAATACTATACAAAGAAAACTGAATAAAATCAACATCAACAAAGAACTCTAAAAAGTTACTGTAGGGTTTCAGGTTTATGACAAACCATCTAATGGCATGAAAGAACATTACATTTGTTTTTTTTAAAGCCCTGACTGTAGAGACATAAATTTGAATCATTATAACAAACAAACTGATGAATGATGATTTTTTTAATCACCCTTGAACAGTTATTACTTATGTTTATACATGCCTAACATTTTCTTTTGATTAATTTTGTTGGTTCTATTTCCCAAAATATAAAAGAAAAACTTGTAGACTAATTTAAAACTACTGTGACCCTGACCAGGCAGTTATTACAGATGTTGTCTGCATGAATGTTTCTAATTGTTACATTAAATAATTTTTTATCCCACACACAGCTGGTAAATATGACTTTTATTTTCAGTGATTGATAATATGATGATGCAACCAAACCCTTTCTCCCAAGTTTATCATTTTGCCTTTCTTTTAAACAATAATAATATATGCTATACAATAAAAGATATAGGATGTTTGATCGAGAATTACGTACACTTATAGTCTGACTGAACTGGCAATGAATCATTTTGCGGGGAACATTTATGTAGGATTAACTGATGCCCTGTATGCATGCTTTAGATTTTATTTTGCATTCCTGCCCACTGATCGGTTTAAGAAAATGCAACAGTTGGTGAGTGTTACAGAGTTCATGAGAGCTCATTTATGCAGTGCTGACTAGTTGCAAAACAAACTTTTAGTTCCAAAAGTAGCACGCAAATATTTTGAAGTGTTTTGAAGTGGGTTTAATGTTGTTGTGGTAGAAAGGAGAGACAGAGTGATGATTCAGCTACTTTGTTTTTCCATCTCCCTCCTTTTCTTTATCTGAAGAGTTTGATCAGGTCCATGAAAGCCCAAACCAGCTCAATGTCTCAGATGCTGCGATGCAAACAAGACAGCTTGGACTTGGGTTTAGGCAAGGCGTGGAAAACTCAACTTACTTTTCTTTATCCCCCCCTCCCCCCTTCCACCTCTTCAGAAAAGCAAACCAGAATGAGAATGAAAAGGATAGAGGTCTCTGGTGCATGTGAGATTAGATGTAAATGTGCAAGAGGATTGAATAATTATGCCTTTTAGATCTTTTTCTGATGAGCGTGTGGTTGATCACTGTGAGTGCAGCACTTCTGACAATTCCACCACAATGAGGAGGGGATAAAAGAAGAAGGAAAGAAAAACACAGAAGCTCTAGCTGGTTGATCAAAGGAATAAAAGAACTTCTTTTGCTTCCCTCTGTCTGAAACTATAAAAGCATCTCATAGTGAAGTAATAAATCAATGATGAGCTAACTGAACTATCTGAAAACCTCTTACACCAAACCTCACCCAGGGTCCAAATGGCAGCCATTCATCTATCATACATGGATCATACAGGTGTACTGTACTTGAAAAAAGATTCTTGTAAATCAATTTTTAATCCAGAGTGAAGGGAAAGTAATGCTTAATGCCTTCAAGGTAAATGCTCATATCTAAGCAGAAAGACACAGAACAGGGTAGGAGATAAGCTTAGTGTTCTTTTTCTGTACACCCCAGTTTCTGTTTCTGAGCTGGATTCAGAGGTTGTCTTTATGCTGATGTTAATATATATACCAAACAACATATATATATATATTTGGTACATTAAAACCACCTACCTACATTAAGTACATTCTGTAGGTCCCCCACATTCTTCACGCTCTCGTCGACTCCGGCTCGGACCAGAATTTAGTCAGTGCTTCAAAAGTCGAGGAACTGCACTTGCCAACCGTTCCCCTGGGACTGCCGTTGTCAGTCCGAGCTCTCGATGGGACGCTCCTCCCCCCAATTACCCGGCGGACCGCTCCAGTAACCCTGGGGACATCTGGGAACCACTCGGAGGAGATATCATTCCTAGTCATGCCGAAGGCTCAAGCCCAGCTCGTTCTTGGACGCCCCTGACTCATCCGCCATAACCCACAAATATGGAGCCCCCTCTGCTTAGCATCATGTCTCAAGTCTGCACTCAGTCCCTCTCCAGTAATAATCTCCTCTGAGGAGTTTCCTGACCTCTCCTCGGTCCCAAGTGATTACGCTGATCTCAGAACGGCCTTCAGCAAGTCCCGCGCGACTTCTCTACCACCACACCGACCCTACGACTGTGCGATTGACCTCCTTCCTGGCACGACTCCACCACGGGGACATCTCTACTCATTCTCCCAACACGAAAGAGAGGCCATGGATAAGTACATCTCGGAATCATTAGCCGCCGGCATCATCCGACCGTCATCATCACCCGCCGGGGTAGGCTTCTTCTTCGTGTCCAAAAAAGACGGGTCCCTGCGCCCCTGTATTGACTATAGAGGGCTTAAAGACATTACCGTTAAAAACCGGTATCCCCTACCCCTGATGTTAACAACCTTTGACCTCCTGCAGGTGGCCCAGATCTTTACTAAGCTGGACCTCCGCAGTGCCTATCACCTCGTTAGAATCAGGGAGGGAGACGAGTGTAAGACCGCCTTTAACACCTCATCTGGTCATTATGAATATCTTGTGATGCCTTTCAGGTTGGCCAACGCCCCGGCAGTCTTCCAAGCCTTGGTCAACGATGTCCTTAGGGACTTCATCAATGTATTTGCCTTTGTCTATCTGGATGACATTCTCATCTTCTCCCGCTCCATAGAGGAACATACAAGACATGTTCGCCAGGTGCTTCAGAGGCTTCTTGAGAACCAGCTCTTCGTCATGGTTGAAAAATGTGAATTTAACCACAACACTGTTTCTTTTCTGGGCTTCATCATTGCTCCTTCAAAGATCCAGATGGACCCCGCCAAGCTGTGAGCCGTTACTTACTGGCCCCTCCCAACCACCCGTCAGGACCTCCAGCGTTTCTTGGGTTTCGCCAATTTTTACAGGCGATTTATCCATGACTATAGCTCAGTAGCCATGCCACTCACCTCCATGACCTTAGTAAAGAGCCCATTTACCTGGACAGAAAAAGCAGCCGATGCATTTCGGGAACTGAAGAGACGCTTTACTTCAGCTCCAATTCTCCAACAGCCTGATCCTTCCCTTCAGTTCATTGTCGCAAACTGAAGGGAACGCCTCAATTCCTGACAAGCAAGGTGGTCCCTATGCTTTTCTCGTTACAATTTCTCCTTGTCCTACCGCCCGGGCTCGAAGAACACCAAACACCAAGACCATCTCTTGGAAACTGTCCCCCAGGTTTCTTGGCCCATTTACAATCATTAAAGTCATCAACCCCTGCACTGTCAGACTCCGTCTTCCCTCCACTATGCGTCAGATAAACCCCCCCTCATTTCACATCTCCCAGATCAAACCTCTGGTCTCCTGCCCGCTAAATGTCTCCTGTTATCGACCCTCGGACTTCTCTCTCGTCTACGCCCCTCCTGGTACTTCTGTTGTTGTCGGGCTGATCAATGTGTATGACCTCGCATGCTCTCAGGATTTTTACTCACGATTTGGATTCGTTAGCTCTCGCTGCTGGATTTCCAGATATCGACCCTCGCCTGGACAAAGACGATTCTTCTAGCCACCAATTTGCCTTCTTCGCCAGCCGGCTTTTTCCCTCCAACGCGAGCACTTCCGCATTCGAGCACTCCCGTGTTCGTGGAGAGAAGACATTCTCGGTGCGCACCAATCTTCGCTTAAAAAAAAAAGAAAAAAAAGAAAGAGACATTCGCGGTGCGCGCCGATCTTCGCTTTCGCCGCAGAGAACAAGCCGCTGCATTCCACCCTCCAACTTCTACGAGCTAAGCGGATTGACAGCGAAAAAATCGCTCGCAAAAACCAGAGAGGATTCTCGGCATTCGACTTCCGAGATTGTGGAGGTCCCCTCGCGTCATAGCCCCGCCTCCTCTCTCATCACTAAAGGCTTACCCACTCTCCCAGTCACTAAGCACACACAGCCACTGCTTCTCTCCTCTGTTCCTGCCGCACCTGCTTACACAAAGCCTCAGTATATAAAATAAAGATTTAAACACTATTTTCTATCATTTAATCACCGTTTGTCTGCTATTGGGTTCACTTCAGTTCAGCCACCTCTGAACTGCCCCTGACAGCATAAGCTAAACAACCGTCATCTTCGATCCCTCAGGCGGCGCTGCATGAAGAATCGTCATTCATCTATAAGCGATATCACCACATGGGCTCAGGACTACTTTGGCCAACCTTTGTCAAGGACCACAATATGTAGTTAAATCCTTAAATGCCAGTTAAAACTGTACTGTGCCAAAAGGAAGCCCTATGTCGACTTCTCTGGGCTCGGAGGCATCTAGGATGGACCATCACGCAGTGGAAACGTGTACTGTGGTCAGATGGATCAGTGTTTCAGGTATTTTGGGGAAAAATGGACACCGTGTGCTCCGGACCAAAGAAGAAAAGGATCATCCAGACTGTTACCAGCAACAAGTGCAAAAGCCAGGGTCTGTCATGGTATGGGTTTGTGTCAGTGCCCTTGGCAAAGGTAACTTGCACTTCTGTGATGGCACCATTAATGCTGAAAAGTATATAGAAATTTTGGAGCACAACATGCTGCCTTCAAGAAGGCATTTTTTATTTCCAGGGACGCCCATGCATATTTCTACAAGACCATGCAAAACCACATTCTGCACACATTACAAGGTCCTGGCTGCGAAGGACGAGAGAATGTGTGGCGCATTTTGAAGCCCAAAATGCGACAACGAAGACCATGTACTGTTGCTTAACTTAAGACTTGTTTGTAGGAAGAATGGGACAAAATTACATCTGAAACACTTCATTACTTGGTGTCTTCGGTCCCTAAACGTCTTTTAAGTGTTGTGAAAAGGAATGGCAGCATTACAAAGTGGTAAATGCTTTACTGTTCCAACTTTTTTTAGTTAAATGTGTTACGAAAATTGGAATGTGTTTAATTTTGGGGAAAAAAATTCATGAGGAACACATTAAATAGTGTGCTGTTGTATTGTCTGCAATGAAATACAAGTCAAAGTAAATTTAGAAATCACTACTTTCTTTTTTTTATTTGCGTTTCCATACTGTTCAAACTTTTTCTGATTTGGGGTTGTAGGTATGAAGGCATTCAGTGTATCATATACTGGAAAATTTTACATAATCTGCATGGAAACTTACATAGTCTGCATGGAAACAGGCCACTTAACTTGAGCAGGAGGATGTAGACCTCATATTCAAAGGTGTAGGCATTGAAGTAGGATCTAAATGCAAGTAGGAGGTCACATGTCTGTTTCGAGCATAAGGATCTAAAAGTAAGAAATGGAGTAGTAATGGTTGAAGTAGGGCCTAAATGGGATCAGGGGCTTGTAGATCTCCAGAAGTTTAGACTTAGAAGCTGACATAGGAGCCAAGAAGTGCAGAAGCTTGTAGAGCTCAAGATGCCAGGCATAGATGTAGACATTCAAGTGGGGTTCACATGAGAATTAGTGGTGGGACACTCAAATAGAATCCAAATGCAAATACGTAGGAGCTTGGATAACCACAGGTTTTGAGCTTCAGGACCTGAAGTAGTGGTCTACAGCTACTGTATCAAGAAGGTGCATAGGAGTTGAAGAAGAGCTCACAAGGGAGCAGGGGCTTGCATTATAGATCCTAAGATTCTAGTCTTAGGAACTGATTTAGGATCCAAGAAGAGCAGAGGTTTATACTGTAGAGCTCAAGATTGTACTGTAGTTATAGATGTAGGAGTTCAAGTGGGATTCACATGAGAATTAGTGGTGGGAGACTCAAATAGAATCCAAATGCAAATAGGAGCTTGGATGACCACAGGTTTTAAGCTTCAGGACCTGAAGTAAGATCTGAAGTAGTGGTCTACAGCTATCAAGAAGGTTGGTGTATGCATAGGAGTTGAGGAGCTCACAAGGGAGCAGGGGCTTGCATTATAGATCTTAAGATTCTAGTCTTAGGAACTGACATAGGATCCAAGGAGAGCAGGACTTTCAAGATTGTAGTCATAGATGTAGAAGTTCAAGTGGGATTCACCTGGGAATAAGAGTGTGGATGGTAGTAGACTCATGGTGGAAGGCAAAAGTGTTTAAATAGGATCCAAACACAATCCGTATGTATGACCACACGGTGGAAGCTGTAGACAAAGGAATTCAATTAGGAGTCACTTAGAAGCAACAACCTGAGAGTGGTAGGCTTAGAATATGAAATAGAATTCAAGCAAGAACAGGGGTTTCAAGACCTCAAGATGGTAGACATAGTAGCTGAAGTCTGATCCAAACATGGGCAAGCACTTGTAGATCTTAAGATGGTAGGTTTACTACAAGGTGGATGCAAGTTGAGAGAAGGAGTGTGTAGTCCTCAAGATGGTGGACATATATTTATAGGAGTTAACTAAAGTAGGATCTAAATAAGTGCTGGGGATTTTTGACTTTGGGGTGGAAGTTATAGGAGCTGAAGTAGGATACAAACAGGAAGATGAGCTTGTTGACCTCAGGTTGGTAAACATGGGAGATGAAATTGGTGCCAAAAGGGAACAGGGATTTGTATACTTCCAAAACTTGTAGGCTTCTAAAGTGGTGTACAGCGTGTGGGTATCAGACTAGTATAACTTAGATCTTGAAGACTTTGGGATGAGAAAAATTGTAGAAGCTTGTAAATCTAAGACATAGTATAGATGCTTGTGGGTGTCAATAGCAGGTCCAGGTGATTGTAGAGTTGGGAATGGTACACTTGTGAGTTGAGTGAGGACCCAAACACATGAGGAACATGTATATTTCGGGCTGGCTGGAGTGAGATTCAACCAGGAGGTTGGTGAAACTCGGAAGGGGAACAGGAGCTCACGATGAATGGAACATGGTTATTAAGATGTCTGGAGTAGACAGGATTGTGATGAACTGTGGGGCCTGTAGATCTCAGGATAGTGAAAGTGGGAAGTTATATGCCTCAGGAAGTCAGCTACATTTTTATGGGTCTTGTGACTGGAGCTGGAGCATGTGGCCTACAGGAGAGAGGAGTAGGATCCAAACTAAAGCTAGAGGTTTCAAATAGAAGCTTGGATGATCTCAAGTTTGGAGCTATAGGAGCTGAAGTAAGATCTGGAGTAGATATCAAGATGGTGGTAAGGTATTATGCATAGAAGTTGACGTAGAACTCACATGGGGGCAGGGGCTTGTAGATCTTAGGATGATATACTTAGTAGCTGATGTAGGATCTGAGAAGGGGAGGATCTTCTAGAGCTCAAGATGGTAGTAATAGATGTAGGAGTTCAAGTAAAACGAGAGCTGGAACTGTGTCAGGACAATAGAAGCAAACCTTAGGTTGGTGGACGTAGGATCTGGATATGGCAGGAGTTTGTAGTAAAGGTATAAATGTTTGAGTGGAGCAACATAGGCATGATCGAGGCATCTCGGTGCAGTCTGAAACATAACTGAGACACCAGCGACTGTCTGTTCTACAGTCTGGAGTGATTAGAGATGAAAAGAATTTGGTTCTTTTGTGACTTATGATGATGTTTTATTTTTAGAGAACGAATAACATTTTGGCAATCCTAACTAACCGTTTCCACAAAAAGAGCGATTAGGATGCAGGGGGAGCGGTGGTGTCTGGAGCCCGGGGATCTATCGGCTAATGAGCTGGATGGAGAGATGAAAGGCTGTAGCTGCTCTCTCGCCTGTTTGCTTCACATTTTGTTGCCTTGAGCACACTCGAACTTGTTGCCGAGGGACCAGCGGCGCATAACTCAAAACGCCCACAGGCAATGTAGCTTTGTTTCTTAATATTCCTCATCTTGTCCGTGTTTGCTGTGTGATTTTTCACTTTAATGACCACGTTGGACCACAAGTCCTGAAGTTGTGCTGGAGGCAAAAGAAACACGGATGGAAAAAGAGATGGTGTTAGGAGGACGAGGGGAAAAGTGGGATGTTTACAACACCGCCTTGACCTGAGATGCCGTTTACATCACTGCAAGGCTGTGTGTGTGTGTGTGTTTGTGTGCGCGACCTACTTTTTATAGTAATGCTTCACTGAGTCATACCCTCTCGATGGAATTTGCCCATCTAAATCTTGTCTGGCTTTACACTTTTAATCTAGGTGAGAAAATAATATAGTAATGTATTGCATGTGAATAATAATAATAATAATAATAATAATATATCATAATTTTATATTATCTTTGTGTGAAATAGAAAAAAAAATGATTCTTTAAAATAATAATAATAATAATAATAATAATAATAATAATAATGTAATAGCACCTTTCTGTGTGAAATATTATTTTCTCCAAAAAAGTATTAGGATTATTATTAATAATAATAGGAAAAAGACAAAAAAAATAAAAATACAATAACATGTACAGTATAGCTATAGCGTGATTAATGCATTAAATTTAAATGAATACAAATACAAATGTTATTTTATTTACCATACACAGTCTGATATGCAGTAAAATGCTTATACGACCGCTATTGAACAACAAGATAACAATTGCAAATGGGAAAAAAATTTAATACATAAAATAAAAATTAAATGTGCAAATACAAATAATATAATAATAAAAAATTATATATACAAAAGGCAGTCATATAAATATGTGCGAGCAAAAAGTATAAAGTAGAAATCTGTATAGATGTGCTATAATGTTATAATGACCGTTTTTTTTAAATATTATAATTACATACTGTAACAGTAAAATACAAGAAACACTCAAGTATTTAATTCAATTCAATTCAATTCAACTTTATTTATATAGCGCTTTTAACAATGGTCATTGTCACAAAGCAGCTTCACAAAAATGAAAGAAATAAAAAAAAAAGAAATAAAAAAAAAGAAAACATTTTTTGCGTGTATGTGTGAAAGTAAAAAAATAATAATAATAATTTGTCTAGATAATAATGAGATGAATGAATGATGAATGAAATGTCTCTGATGAGCAAGCCAAGGGTGACGGCGACGGTG
>JAQMYI010000020.1:17803872-17814390 GCA_030014275.1 Clariallabes melas
ATTAATCTAGATTAATTCCAAAATTACAGTGAGATTAATCTAGATTTAAAAAATTAATCTATGCCCACCACTAATAATAATATTAATAATAATAATAATAATAATAATAAGTATAATAATGATAATAATATTCATCATAATAATAATAATAATAATAATAATAATAATGCACGTTTTTGCCTACCTGAAAGTCTGGAAGTTTTTGCCTACTTTCTCAATTTAAAATTAATCAAAGTAGAAAGTTTTCTCAGTACACCGGAGCCATGATAGGACTGCCAGCTTCACGGCCTAAACACCGGCCTGGCAGATGATTTCCTGTAATGTGCGATTGTGCTGGTGAATCGTTGTGTATATGGTTCATACCGCAAGTTTGCGTCGATTTACAAGAATCAGGCGTTCCACTCTATGGCTAAGCAAGTAGCTAATTATATAAAAATAAACCTGACAATGTGGTCAATTAAAATGTCATATAGTGTGTTAAACTAGTAGATTTAGGAGTCCAGAAGGAGGAGTGGTAAAATTTTTGATTGTCACAGCTGGACACAAAACCGAAAAGAACCACCGAACTCAGAAACTTGGTTAATGAATTAATTATACATAGACAGTGATAAAGGGAAAAGCATTTTAATCAATATTTTAAAGGGAGGGAAAAGTCTGATCATTCTTACATATTGAGTCACATATCTGATGGAACCTATTAGACATTTTACAACTGGATGGTACCGAACTGCTTCAAATATACCGAACCAAGAGTGGGAATGTTTGGTATCTCAGAGATAATTACAAATGTCCATGCAGCAATTCCTTTAGAAATCATGAGTGTCATTTTGTCAGCACTCCATGTCTTCGTGCTCCTTATTCCTCTAATGGGCTTTTAATTACACTAAATTACCCCAGCATTCCTATACAACATGACACATAGCCAGGGAATGCAAGGGCAGGGAGGGGGTCTAGACAGAGCTGAGTGGGTTATTATACTGTAGCTTTATGGCCTCCAATTTTATGAGAAGTCATCACCCCCACGATGCCTGCTTCGTCCCCCCACTCCGGCCTGCTGAACGGTGTGAACATTCTCGGCTTTCTGTTAGATTGAGAGTGAGATGCACACTGCTCACAAATAGCCTCTCAGCGGTGGAGCCATAAAACCCAACCATCAAATACACTCTCCCCGTCCGCGCTAATATGTGCTCTATTCACAAACCACTGAACACAGTTTAGCCAATCAGACATATGGATGTATAACATCTGCCTCATGTGTCACAGCAATCCTGTGGCACTGGTACTGTACTGAATATTTCCATCACATTTTCTTGTATTTAGTCCAACAGCATGGCTTGTACCCAATCAGTCATGCTAACAATTTTCATTCAAAAGAAGATTAACGCATTCTCCTAAAGTACGTTGCCAAATGGAGGCAAAAGACCAATTTGCATGTTCATTGAATAGTTATAAACATATGCATTTGTTGGTCATTTGGAAAGCAATGGTAATCAGCAATTGGTGGTGGGAACAACTGTGATCAATGATTGGTCATTAGAGACAATACTGATTAGTGATTGATTCTTTGATACAATGTTGATCAGTGATTGGTTTTACAAAACAATGGTGATCAGTAAGTGGTTCTTTAAAACTAAGTTGATCAGTGATTGGTTCTTTGAAACAATGGTAATCGGTTAGGGTTAGGGTTAGCCTAACCCTAACCCTAACCCTAGGGTTCTTTGAAACAAGGTACTGCAGATCAGTGATTGGGTCTTTGAAACAGTGGTGATTAGTGACTGGTTCCTTTAAACAGTGTTGATCAGTGATTGGTTTCTTCGAAACAATGGTGATCAGTGATTGGAAATCAATAATTGGTTGTTAGGAAGAATGTTCATCAATAATTGATTGTTCAACAGAGGTCACTAGTGGTTGGTTCTTTGGATCAGTGGTAAACAGTGATTGGTTGTAAGGAAAACTGTAAATCAGGAATTGGTTGTTGAACAATAGTCATCAGTGATTGGTTCTTTGGAGCAATGGTGATCAGTGATTGAATGTTGCGAACAGTAGTCATCAGTGATTGGTCACTGGGAACAGTGGTCATTGGTGCTTGGATCAATTGTGATCAGTGATTGGTTGATGGAAACAACAGTGATCAGTGATTGGTTGCTAGGAAAAATGTAAATTAGAATTTGGTTGTTGAACAGTGGTCATCAGTGATTGGTGACTTCATAATACCTCATAATATTTATCTCAAGCTAACACATTCTTTTACTTTTAATGCATGGCTAACATTTCAAAAAGAGACTATAATTAAAAACACCCACATGCATTACAATCAGCACCAGAACGGGCAAATTATATCAACACAACTAACATTGCACACAAACACTATCCTTTAACGAACTACACTCTGATAAGAATACCATTTACTAATTGATCATACTTTGGTAATGTAGGTGCCAATAATTCTGGAGTTGCTTTGCAGCTGTTTGGTTTTTGCTTTACTGCATTGCTATAATGTAGCACTTGACATTTAACAGTTAACTGAGCATCCTTATAAGTTATTGGGTTATATCGGCATCACGTCAGCGTGATAAAGTTTCACATCAGTGCTGTTGCTATGGAGGCCCCCTTCCCCCATTGTCTTGCTCCTTGTCATCAACATCATCATCATCATCATCATCATCAGGCCGTCGGTCTGCTGGTATTGGGTGGACGTCTTGCATTAGTAAGCACTTATTTGTCTAATCATGACCCAACTTCCTGCGGCTTGAGAACTGACAAGTCTGTGGAATATTTGTGTTTTTTTCCCCCACACTGACCTAAATCTGTGGGTTTTACACGTGGACAAATTTCTCTGCTGGTATGTGCATGTGTGTGGAAAGACTCACTCACTGAAGATGAAGACTGAAATCCTAGATGTGCTTAAAATAAAAAAACAACACCTAGACCACCTTTAGCACACATTTCAAGTGTGACTCTAAAACAAAAAGTCAACATGTAGACCACTTAAAGACTTAGATCGAATCATCTAAAATAGATTATCCAGGTAAATACTATGCATTATTCAGAAACTGACAGGAAGTGGGTGGAGTTACTGTATGAGAATGGGAAATATTTTGACTCATCAAACAACTCCTGGGAATTTAAGGGGTTAAAACATTTATGTGGTACATTAGTGAAAGAGAGGGTTTTTTTGTCCATCTGAAGCTTCCTTCATTATAAATGTAAGAGGAGAGTGAAACCATGCAGATGTGCTCTCTCTGGATTATCCATATGAAGATAGTCGTCGATAGCTGTGAGGCCAGTGTGGAAATTGAAGATGTGAGGAGCTGTGGCATGAAACTAGTAGATGCTTTTGTCTGTGATGTTAGGTTCAGAATCGTGAGAAAAATTCTGATCCAGGATTTGATTGGCATCGGACAACTCGAATTGCCAGAAATCTGAGTGTATCTCAGTTTTGATTAATGACACCAAACTGTCATGACAAAATTATTATTATCGGAATTCCAACATTTTATTACAATATAGAAAAACATTAACATTAACTTAGCATGTTTAATAGAAAGTTCGATGCATCTCTAATTGCTCGGAAGAGGTGTCGTGGAAACGACTCCCAATCGCTGGCGTCCCACAAGTCTCACTAATCGGTCCTATTCGCTTTTGCTTCTCTTCAGTTCTTTTAGTGATGCGAAATCTTCATGTAGCTTCTCACATTACTGCCATGTCCAAAAAGACTCTGAGAGACTTAAACATTAATGCGTATTTACTGGTTTTTATATCAATGCTGTCAGGGGTGTAATCGCCCTAAATGTGCGATAGAGGGAAATCCACCCCAAGAATTGAACTAAAATGTTAAGCTGGCTAATGGTAATTTATATTAGCTGGAGTCAGAGCACAGTTTTGATGGACTAGTGCTCAATAATGGTAACTTGGGCTTGAACCATCAACCTGCTGATTAGTACCTATATATAACTGTTTGAGCCAGCATTGCCCCTGTTGTCCATATCCTACACATCAACTCCTACATTTCTAATTATGAATAATTTTATGGTTTAACATTATTTTCATTGATGTGTTATATAAAACAAAATCATTCATCAGTTACTGGAACAATTTATTGTACCAGGCGTTAGACATTTTTGTCATAATTGTGGACCTGGAGCCTAGTGGTCATTCAAGGAACTACATGTGGAAATTTTGACTAATTTTTCAAAACCAAGGGTTGCCCCTTATTTGCATTATTATACTCAGCTAAGAGGATAAAGCATTACACTGAAACATTGGGAAAATGAACAGAAGTAAGAGAGCAACCAAGTGTGTGTAAGTCCATGAAAGAATCTAGCATTCACTACTAATATCATGCAGCCATAGAGAAAATACTTACAGCAGGTTCAAGGTGAGCTTCATGCTGCTGGCTGTCATGTGTTACACATGAGTTTAAAAAATCTCTTTGTCCCACTTTGTCCTTTCTTATGTCTGACTGAGGAATTCACCCTGGAGCACAGTCCTTTCTTACTGGCAATGTCATAGCTTGTTCCATCAGATCTGTAAACTCAGGACAGTCATTTATTTTCCCAAGTCAATATCGAATACTCCTGTAAGGATGGAGTCACACTCACTTAATAATCTTACTCATGTAGTCTCACACAGGGAGCACAGTGAAAGTGCAGACATTGGCTTTCTTGTTTTTTTTTAGGACAGTACAAATTTCAGTGCTAGCAAAATAAATAAATTAAACCACGCTCATTACCGAATATGGAGAGATTTATATATATAAAATAAAAAAAAATCACAAGAGTAACCAATAATCATAACATGTCTATGTACATGATGCAAAAATGAGACTTGTTTTAACTAACTGTAGCCACAACCCATCGTGTCTTAAAGCCGCAAATAAAATAAACAACCAACTGGTTGCTATGGTTACAGCATGCTCGTTGCATGTGATGTTCTACAAATAGAACCATTCTTAGTTAATCTGCTAAATGGTATAAATGTATTTAAAACTATTTTCAAACCACAGAATGAGATTTTCAAACTTTTTAAGTTGATAATTTATCGCATAAAGTTTTTAGATTCATTTAATAACAGCAGACGAGAGGAATATCCGTGTCGGAGTTCCTCTGATTTTCGTGTTTGACCATGTTATTGGAAGCTGACTAAAAAGTCAAATTCACTGTATTTTTAAGGAAAGGGAGAACATGCTGGCTGTGTGCTGAGACGAGGATTTTTAGATGGAAAAATATAAATCCGATTTGTTGCAATGAGTAAAATCATACAATTATGGTTTGTAAAATCCTCTCAGTCATTACTCCTGTAAAAGGAACACAGTTTATTCAACACTAAACTGGGAATTAAAATTGATTTTAAATCTGCTTGTTAAGCCCGCGTTTGTTGTATTATGTTTTGGAAGTAAGTCACCACAGTACTCCATACCTGATTTTATAACGTTCCTAATTGCCTCGTATTAACTCACTTTATGAACATTTAAGATTTTACTGGACACAGCACATAAATCCTGGACCTCGCTGTGTTCGTGATGTACACTTTATAGACAAAAGTATTTGGCCAAACCTGCAGTGACATTCTATTCAAATACACTTACTTCAATATGTACCCCTTTCTGCAGCTATAACTAACAGCTTCCGCTCTCCTTTGAAGGCCGTCCACAAGATGTCGGCGCGTTTCTGTGTGAATTCATGTCCATTCATTCTGTAGAGCGTTTATGAGGTCAGGCACTGATGTTGGACGAGAAGGCCTGGCTCACAGTTGGGGGAGCTCGATGGGGGTAGGTCAGGGCTCTGTGTTCGGGCCAGTCAAGTTCTCCATCAAACCATGTCTTTATACTGTAGTCCATGCCTTGTGCACTGGGGCGGAGTCATTAAGATTGTCCTTCACTGGGGATAAGGGGCCTCATTGAAACACCTGAATTTAATAATCAACAGGTTTGGCCAAATACTTTTTTTCCGTATAGTGTATATAGTTTTTAAAATAAATAAAATTAAAAAAAAAGGTTTTAGACATTAATATTTTAGTTTAGTTTTTATTTTATACTGAAATTTAATTTTCAGAAGAAAAAAATCCTATACTTATTTAAATTTAAATATAATTCCTGGTTAACCAAAATTAAAAATTTTGTTTTAAAAAAATAAATGTTTGAGGAAAGCAATAAACGAATAAATAAAAATAATACCAGGATACACCTGAAGCCTGAAGAGGTTTCCATCATAACCGAGTTCCTGTCTTCATTATCTGACGGATGATTTTCTTAATGATGGTTAAGGTTGGCTGTAATTGGCTTTCTGCCACCTCGGCCCTGGCGCAGGGCGCGTTAATCCACAGAGACTTTTTACTCGCACTTAAGTGGCAGTGTGTCGATGTCGGAACCCAGGAGGCCTTCGTTTGAAATGGCCAGGAAGCAGGGCTGAAATGTAATTAACCCTCATCATGGAGATGTCACAGCCGAACCATAGGGAGCCTCTCTGGGCTATTGCTCATTAGCACAAATTTAGCATTATCGTCTGCTAAATGCCAGCGCACCATAGACGCCAAACAACAGTCAAGGTGATTTCTTTATTCTCTTTCATTCCAGATTCAGGTCCCCTTTGGTTGGTGGTGTTCCCTCGTTTTTGACCTGGACGGTCTGTAGATGTGGAGAAAGTTGACCGGCCTTTTTCCTGTCATTAATGACTATGTTTACCTGAATATTCCACTAATAATAGGAATAATAGCCTAATCAGAATAAAAATGCATCATGTGACCACCTCGACTGGAACAGACCCAAACCAGTCCGTAAATATGAGCCATGTAATATGAATAAGTTTCGCTCTTGCTGGAATAAATATATTCTTTCAGCTTGTGTTTCACAACATGGTGATGTGACGAGTTTACAGAGAGAGATGTTTAATGTTGTTGATGAGCTCTAAAGGTCCTCTTACACTCTTTTCCTTTTAAAAACTTTCTACAGCAGGATGTGTTTATAAGCTGTTTAATTAGTAAGAACAATGGAAAGCCAAATATTGTAACAGTGACATGATGCGACTACATTTTGTTCTTCTTCTTCTACAAAATATGTTGAATTTTCTCAAAATTGAAATATAAACGATCTTCTTCTTCTTCTAATTATTATTATTATTTTGTCACATTTTAGGCGGATTTGCAGAACCGCTTAACACACGTGGGGGAAAAAAGTTACATTCTAATTAATTTGGAAGCTTTGCGCATATAAACACACACCTTAATAGACCAGAATTCATGTAGATGGTTAAGTTGGAGTCTCTAATCAGAATCATTTCCATGAGATTGAATAAATATTGTCCATGTAACTGCAGCTAATGAAGACTGGAGAACCTGTAGAATTAGAACTGGGCACGTTTCACACATTATCACAATAATGCAAGGAAGTAAATGCAAATTAGTTTCTGAAATGTCTTCCCCAACAAACAGCAATTACGTACATTAAATCAAAGGCCAGGGCTAATGGTTTCAATCCCAGCACTGAGCTACAGTAAGCACTTTCACTTTAACAGGCTTTATCCAGCTCTTCTCTGTGACAAATCTCTAGTGCATTTCTTTGAATCTTGCTTTAGAATCTGAAGTGAGAGGGGTTAGTGTTTTCTGATATAAAATCTGATATTAATATGTTAACTCTTTCAGGTTCTCTCTCTCTCTCTCTCTCTCTCTCGTTGATCTCCTCTCTTTGATCTCCAGGATTTCACCAGGGCATGTTAAACATGGTTTATATTCTTTTCAGTAACAGATGAACATGAAACAAGGTTTTTGGCCAAAATCTGTCTTTGCTGTTAATAAACAAAGAACTTTCTAACACACTCGTTGGTTGTGTGTTTGATGGTGGCTCTGCTGATGTCTGTAAGCTTATCAAAGCACAGCGTTCCAGAAGCGGGCTTGTATTCCAAAACACTCGTAAACCAAATCGAATTTTCCCCTAAGAAACAATGGAAACTCAAATAATTCATTCCACATCCCCAAAAAATAAATACATACTGTAAAAATAATTAATGCAAAATATTAAGTAAGAATAAAACAAATGAACCTGCACTTTATCTTTAAAAAAAAAAAAAAAAAAAAGGAAAATAAATCCAGACAGAAAAGTCTTACCGTTTGTGCATGCAGGCGCTGTGTGTGTTTGTGTGTGTGTGAAGCTGAAGTAAGAGGAGAGGAGGAATTAGACCCCCCTTTCTCTCTTCTCGTCTTACACAGTAACCCTTCTTCCTCTGTTATTTGACACACATTAACAGAAAGACTGTTTTATTGGAAAAATTAACAAGGACTGTTGGCTCAGTTGTGATCACGTAACGCTCGGCGTCAAAACAAGAAGCGCATGCACGATACATGATACTCGGTACTCGTAGACCAAGACGTCCTCGTTTTCCAAGTCAAAATTTATTAAAAATCTTTGCTCATCTTGCGGAACACTCGTAAACCGCGTTACTCGTAATCCAAGGTTTCACTGTATACTGTATATTTAAAATTTGCAACTAATTTGGGATTACATTGGGCTTGCATGTGAAAAGGGGTATAAAAACTAACCCAAGGTGCTGTACAGGTAGAGGAGAGGAGAATGCTTTCACGAGGTCCTAACTGAATAATTTAGTTACTGGTGTGTGTTATTTAGATGCGAGTGAGGAATGCCTACTGTTTCCATGTTGTGTTAATGATGGATGATGAGGAGTCTCTGGAGGCTTTCTTCCAGCTAGCTCATGGTTGAGTAAACATCTTTGACAAGCCAGAAGAGCGCTATAAGAACTAACCAGTACAGGGAGTGTTTATTTATGCTGCATCACTTCCCCATTCACTGTTAAACATATTCCAGTCAGGGTTCAGTGTTGGTTTTTTTCACTTCAAGACAAAAAGCCTCGGAGGCATGTGCGTTCGAGATTGAAATTCTTGCAGAAAAATCATGCAAATGCGTGTTCTAGGTGTGACGTTTATTTATGTATGGGGTTGTGACTGTATAAGAAGTTTGAAGACCTTCTTTATGAAGATTCCCTGCAGAGTGGCAATGTGTGCAAACAGGGCATGCTAAGTATTCCTGCCCTGCCTCTCAAAAAGCTCTAGGACTAAACACACTTTTCTTGTGCTTGCAAAGAACATCCCGGTAGCTGTTTTTCTCAGCAGGAGAGTGTATTCATTTTGTATTTATGATGCACTTGCATATTTATGCAAGTGTCATGGCTGTTCTGTATAGAAGAGCGATAAGCATAAATACATTAGACCAACAAAACCCCTTTCATAACAACTGGGGATTGATTTATAATGCCATAATGACATGAGGATTTTGTTTTTGAAAAATGGACAGATTTTTACATTGGCTGTAAAAGAGGAAGGTAAATGCATCTCTACCAATATGCTAGGTTTAGTGACTTTATTGTCTTTACAGTTATCATTCATTTGAGACATTGCACATAGCCTGTCTGTGCTCATGCAGCAAATAAATATGTTAACACTCAAAGTCCAACACATAGCCCTGTGTTTAAAGAATGTTTATCTGCTCAAACATGTCCATTGCAATTTTGAGTACTGTGCTTTGTGAAATAATTCATACCCTTGAACGTTTCCACATTTATCATGTTGCAATCACAAATGGTTTTCATAACGTTATATAAATACATATCTGGAAAGTGTGCATTTGTATTTATATATTTACTCTGATACCCCTAACTAAAATACAGTGGAACCATTGCCTTAAGAAATCAACCAATTAGTAAACATCCACAGAGTCCACATGTGTGGCGACCCCTCGACGGGAGCAGCTGAAAAGCTAACTACAACAACCTGTATATAATTTAATCCCAGTATAAATACAGCTGTTCTGTAAAGAGGTTGGTTAGAAAACATTAGAGAACAAACAGCATCATGATGCCCAAGTACCAAACCTTGAAAATATCCCAAGCTTAGAAACATTTTACAGAGCACTGTTCAATTCATCATCCGAAAATGGAAAGACTATGGCACAACTGCTAACCTATCAAGACATGGCTGTCCAACTGACAGGCCAGACAAGGAGAGCTGTCAGTTCTAATAATTAGTTATAATTATTAGTCGTGCACATTTCACCAATCTGGCCTACATGGAAGAGTGGCAAGAAGAAAGTTTAGTTGAAAGAAATACAAGAGACGTCCTTGTTGCAGTTTGCGACAAGCCATGTGGGGGCCACAGCAAAATGTGGAAGATGATGCTCTGGTCAAACTTTTTGTCCTAGATTCAATGCACTATACTGTATGTGGTGGAAAACTAACACTGTCAGTGGGGGTTGTGGCATCTAGTTGTGGCAATGCTTTTCTTCAGCAGAAACAGGGAAGCTGGTCAGAGTTGATGGGAAGATGGATGGAGCCAAATACAGGGCAATCTTTGAAAAAACCTGTTAAGGTCTGCAAAGACTTGAGATTGGGGCAGAGATTCACCTTTCAGGACAACGACCATAAACATAGAAATTCAAATCAAATTCAAATTCAAATTTTATTTGTCACGTACACAGTCATACACAGTACAATATGCAGTGAAATGCTTACACGA
>JAQMYI010000020.1:17841581-17855897 GCA_030014275.1 Clariallabes melas
GACTTCCTCATACAACACCACAGCTCCTCTCTCGGCACCCTGTCGTACGCTTTCTCTAAATCTACAAAGACACAATGTAAACCCGAGTTTACCCGAGTAAAGTATAGATGCATGAAATACACTATATGAACAAATGTATTTGGCCAAACCTTTGATGATATTGTATCCAAATACATGTACTTATTTATATCCAATTACATATAGTATACAAAATATGGAGTTGGTTGTCCTTTTGCAGCTATAACAACTTCCACTCTTCTTGAAAGGATGTCTACAAGATTTAAGAGCGTTTCTGTGGGAATTCATGCCCATTCACTCTGTAGAGCATTTATGAGGTCAGGCACTGATGTTGGATCTCCGTTCCATTTCACCCCTGAGGTGCTTAATGGAGTTGCTTTTTGCACTGGGACCAGTGTTGAGAGACGTTACTTTTTAAAGTAACTAATTACATTATAAAGTTAGTCATTAAAAAGTAATCAATTACATTACAGCATTACCTTCTGATAAAAGTAACTAGTTCGAGTACTTTTCCGTTGCAGAAAAATGAAAACTCCTTTGTGATTCCTCACGCATGTTGTTTTAGTCAAGACCTTTATAATTATTCTACCAGCATCACTCAGTGAAGTTTGGCCCATAATCTGTTAATTACTAATACCACTATCTCACCTTTGCACGTAAGTACGGTTTATCATGATTCCCCGTGAGTTTTGGTGCTGTAATTAGGTTTCCATCTTTCTGCGCGTCAGTCCTCGCATAGTCAAACCGTATAGGTGAGATAGGGGTATAACAGCAGGAATAACAGAGGGGGGAGGGTTATCGGGGGCGGGGCTTGTAGGACGACTTTCACACACACACACACTAACGGACTGGGAGTGATTGCTGTCTGACTCACGGATTACATAAATTGTCTGAATAACAGATTACATTTTTGAAAAAATAACTAAATAACTGAGTACTTAAATGGCAGACCGAACGTGTTAAATTACTCGTTACATATATTTTTTTAAATCAAATTTTAAATAATTTAAAAAGTTTTATCAAAAAAATAATCCAAGTACTCTAACACGTTACTTTTTGAACGCGTTACACCCAACATTGCTTACAGCACAGCAAAGTTGGGGACAGAGCGCAGGTTCTGCCAGGCTACAGCACCCCTGAAGAAAATAGGGTAAATGACCTTGCTGTACTCGATATGTACAGTAGTAAGATGCGGTAATGTAAACCATGACAACTCACGTGGACAAGATGTTCATTTATTTAAAATGTAAAGAAACATCCATTAATACGTGACTTCATGTGGTTTGCTCTAGTGTACAGTTTTGGTTTGGTAATGTACATTTTACTTATGTAACTCACTGTAACTTATTTTGTAACTCAGAATACTTTATGCATGGCATCTAAAAACAAGTGTTAGATAACTGGAGTAAGGTTAGATAAGATTTTGGCTCAGTTTGACTCAGCTTCTCATGAGACTAAGAGAGAGAGAGAGAGAGAGAAAATGCCTCTGGATCTTTGTATGGAAGCTGGACTGAACTGAAACATTATTTTTGCAATAATTCTGATATTATCTGATGCTATTTTCTAATCCTGATGTGTGAAATGCTGGCTGTTATTTGCTCTAGGAAACAAAAACAAAGCAGATTCGCTGAAATCTGGCAGAATTCTCCAGCTAAGCTAATCTCGCTGATGTTCGATAACCGCAAGGCGCAGACTGAGGTCTAACAGTAACACAGTCAGTGATGTAAGTGTTATAGCGCCGATTAAATAAAATAAACAAAAGAAAAGAAAAACTAATTCTGTGCTACTTTGTTAGCTAGAAATAAACAGCTAATGAGTGTAAATTAGCCTGGCGTTAGTGAACTAGCGAGCTCTATCTGTTTCAGTTGCTGCTGTGGTTTGGAGCTCGCGTCAGTTCTGTGATGATTGTCAATGTCACTGGTTATTAGAGCAAATTCAGCTACAGTAGCTGGTTCTGGTTCTAATTAACATGGATTAGCATGGATGATTCTGGGAATGGCTAACGTAGCATTGTTCTGAATGCTAGATCTGGGACGTTAGCATGCCTAGTTTAAAGATGTGAGCACAGCTAGTTCTAGGATATTAGCATGGCTGGTTTTGGGATATTAGCATGACTAGTTTTAGGATGTACGCATAATTAATTCCAGCGTGTTATCATGACTAGTCTGTGTCTGTTACCATGGAGAGTTCTGTGATGTTGCCATGGCTAGTTCTGGAATGTTCTACAGTAGTTTAGAGTTTATTGGCATGGCTAGTTTTGGTCGGTTAGCATACCGTTTCTAAGCCTGTTTACAAATTTTCTTTTCTGAATAGGCACCGAAAAACCTTTATCCTGGTATTCTATGAAAAAGTACAGTTTCAGGTTCTAGGTAATGTCTGACACTTTGTTTAGGACAGAGCAGAAGCTTCGAGCAGTGTGCTGTTGTCAAACATCTAACAGGAAGTGTGGTGTAAATTTCTCCCTGAAGATGCTCCAGCAAGCAGCTCCTTCAGAAAGGCCCATGCCGAGAACGCAGCTCTGAACAAACTCATGGGCGCAAGGCCAAGTGTCTTTAAATAAAAGATCTGACACGAGCGTTGGTGCATTCGTTACACGCATTTCATCAGCTATGTAGCCTGACAGCAATGAAAGAAAAATCAGTTTGAGTAGTCAGGGATTTGTAGAAAGCCTCGCTGTTAAGATCACGTTTGCGATCCCCGCTTCACTCGTTCAAACCAATTAGTGTTTTCCGAATCATTTCTTTTACTTCCCCCTCTGGCTGGAATCATTCAGTGTTTATACACCGTGTTTTGTGCTTCCAGAAGGCTATGATTAGTGGAAATGAAATGAAATGTCTGAAATTATGTACAAACAGACGACATCAAAGAGCGTGTGTTACTTTTTCCTCTGATTGCTCTTCTGATGAATAAGCTGAATGTTTAAGGAGATGACGTTTGTTCATGTTGTGCCATCATGTTGCGTCCGTCCCAAGTGGGATCGTCTGTGCATCTTGCTATCCTGTGGTTACAAATAGGTTCGCTAGTTCTGGGGGGTTAGGACAGCTTACCACAAAATTTTGTTCTTAATAAAAAATGTAAAGTCACAAAGTTTTTCCAGTAAGAGTAGCATTTAATATTGTAATTCATTAAAGTTGGTTTTGTTACATATGTTAGCATGGCTAGCACGGCCATTCTGGGATGTTAGCATGATTAGTTCTGAGATGTTAGCATACAGTAGCTAGACCTGGGATGTTAGCATGGCTAGGATGGCCAGATCTGGGATGTTAGCATGTCGTTTGTTAATTACGTTCTAGCAGCTATAAGTAAATCATATATCTAATAATGTATCTAATATTATATAATAATCTATCTCTCAGAACACATCATCATATAAACAATTACACACTTGGAAAGTCACATGGGTCTCTATTGTGGGTGTACATGCAAAAATCTTTTATCTTCTTTTTATATATATTTTGTCTTTATAAATCCCTGCTTCGGATTCACTATGGTTCATGAGGTTTACAGAAAAAAGGGATGGTAATTTGTTGAAGACCGTCCTCCAGCTCGTGGCTCAGCTCCACACAGGAGTCGCCATTTTATTTACATTTAGGCATTTGGCAGACGCTTTTATCCAGAGTGACTTATTTTTTTATATCATTATACATCTGAGCAGTTGAGGGTTAAGGGCCTTGCTCAAGGGCCCAACAGTGGCAACTTGGTGGTTGTGATCCCTTGGTGAACCTGGGATCTTCCGAACCGTAGTCCAATGCCTTAACCACCGCCATTAGCATGTGTCATATGTACAGCGGGTTCATGAGTAAATCATTCCTATAGAAACCTGTGAGCCTGTAATTTGCAGTAGCGCTGCTGTCTACTGTTAAATAATATTAATTGAAAAACTTCTGACTAATGACTAAATTTTACAAAGCTACGTTAAGCGTTCAAGGCTAATAATGTTACAATGTAATGATCAACAGATCAACTTGTCAACTTTTTGATCAGAAACATATTCCAAAGTGACATCATTCCTAAAAAGAAGACCTGTTGCTTCGGGTATCGATCTGGATATATCACTCTGCCACTATCCAGCTGTGTTTTATCATGGATTAACCTGAGGGCTGGAAACTGGAGCATGCAGTCACATGTTGTATGAAGATAAAACACCACCGTCTTGATCAGAGCCCCCGAGGGGGCAGACTCAGACATGCTCATCGATCTGTTTATTGTGTTTTAGAGCAAGGCCTAGAGTTTTTTAGGGTGGAGAAGTGAGAGGTGGAGCATGTGTTGGAATGTAGTGCATGGTTTAATGGGTGATGATGGTGAGTCATAGTTTTACTGCTGAGTGGTTATGAAGAATATTTAGGGAATGTTAAAACAGTGCTATCTTCAGTGTGTTTAATACCAGTAGCTTGAACAATAGCTTGAACACAGAGGTGAAGCTACAGTATGACATCTTCAGGACAGAAGAGTTTATATATCTTGCTGCCTCTATAAAAAGACAAGATGCTTTATCTGTCTTATAAACTTTAAGAGAGAGAGAGAGAGAGAGAGAGAAGAACAAGGCTGGTGAAAGAAGTGATTTATGGTTTATACAGTAGCTACTATAAATGAAAGTGCTACTCTATATTGTAACCATCCCTCCATCAAGGAACCTCTGAATCCAACTAGGGACCGTGGAGGCCACTGATGGTGACCATTTCCATTTTATGACTATGGTAGGACCTCTAGTCAACATTCACACCTGCATTTACACACTATGGGCAATTTGGAAACACCAGTTAGACTAATCTCCAAGTCTTTGAACTGTGCGACCGGACCCCGGAGGTGCAAGGCCCCGTGGATCGGACCCTGGAGGTGCAAGGCCCCGTGGACCGGACCCTGGAGGTGCAAGGCCCCGTGGACCGGACCCTGGAGGTGCAAGGCCACAGCACTAACAGCTACTGTACAACACTGTGCCATCAATAATGTAACACTTGCAATAAATGTAATGAGAAATAATTCTTAGCAATTTGCGGGAGTATGAGACAAGTTTAAGTTTAAATATAATTTTTTAAATACCTGCATGATTACAAAACCAATACAAACTAATACAACAGCAATAATGGCTTAAGTATTGAGGGAATTGTTAGTTTATATTGTATGCACTCTTTGACTGCATATACTATATAGGAGGCCTTTATGTACAGTATAAAAATAAACAGTACAAACATTTTGTTAGCTAGGTGGCTAACCTGAGAAGATTTCTGACAGGAATTTTTACGCTGTAATTATCAATATTTATAACAACTGTAGTACTGTAATACACTAGTAAAATTAAGAATAATGAGTAAGCTAGTCATAGATACTGTGAGCTAATCTTAATCTTAAATTCACTGCTAATTAACACTAGTTATCTAACTAAATGAAAAAAGGTTTTTACAATCATATTCACAAATATAAATCATTTTCCGTTCTAAATCTAGGTTATATGATTTAACCTGACAGGATTTTTACAGTATTTATGAGTTATGTTAAAAAAATAAACTTCTAACTAGCTATAACCTGGCAGAATTCCTGGGAGTCACTAACAAGCTAACTTAGCATGACAGGATTTCTGACAAGATGCTGAATCATATTTATAAATGTACATAATCTAAACACTCAACTATCTTAACAGGAATGTTTGCCAGGATATTTAAATTATATTAAAAAAATTTAAAAAAATCTTAATAGGCAGCACTAGCCAGTTAGCACTAATTGCTAGAACTCAGGAAGTTGCTAATGCAAAATAACCTGATAAGGGTTTTAATCATAGTCACAGAACAAGTAAAACATGGCTTATTAAGAAGAAAATAAAGATTTCTGACAGGATTTCATTTCCATAGATTTTACTACAATTTATTGTTAGCACTAGAAGCTAAACTGCTATGTATAAAGCTACAGATAGAAGTAATGCAACAAACAGCACATGATCACTGACCGGATTGTTTAAAATGTGTTTACAAATGTTAATTATCTATAGTAAAGTCAGACAATTAGCTGAGTAAACTTGACCTGGCTGATACTGACTCATAATGCTATGTTGTTGTTGTTGTTTTTCAGAATTTTAAAACAATTGTAAACCAATTTTACAGCTTTTACTGATTTTTACATTTACAGTTTGCCAGCTAGCTATGCTTAGCTAACCTAAATCAGTTTTAAATAAATAAATAAATAATAATATAATATAATATATTATACATATTATATATACAATAATAATAATATATATTAAACATAAATAAAAGTATATATGTTTAGCATACATGTATGACCTATATATAATTCTTATAAATACAGTTGTTGTTGTTGTTGTTGTTGTTGTTGTAAGAGGAAAAAACAATCCTGGTATTCATCTGGGATTGTTTCCAATCTTTCAAAATATACTGTAGCTTATATAAGGTGTTCACATGTGGGTGGAAAGAAAAACCGAAGAAACCCATCTGCCTACTCTCATCCGTCCGTGTACATAATATCTTTATTTATCTACTTTGTGAAGCATCAACTATGCCTGACAACTTGCGCCCATGATTTATGCATGGTGATGGACCGAGTGTGCTACAGTATGTCTGATGCCTGATGTCTGATGATGATGTACCGCGTTAATGTGAGGAAGCCTTGCTTTACCCAGCCGGCTCGGTGGTTTGTTGATTGCTTTTGTTTTGGGTTTATATATAGACATGCATTACGCGTCTGGGGTCTTACCGCTTCATGCAAACCAGTGTTGAGCGTCAGAGAATGGCGATAACAATGTGCAATCTCGACGGCAGAAAGTGCATCCTAATCTGATTACTCTCTCTCCTGCTGAGTAAAAGCCTTTTTTTCACCAGTGAGGGAGTTATTCATAGATATGAGTTAGCTCTCAGCTTGTTTACATTGTTATAATCTTTGCACAGCAACTTATCTAGATGAAGAAATAAGATATTTGCATGCTCAACAAAACTTCAATTTAATTGGCTGAAAATAGCAATAGCATGTGCCATACTAAAGTATAACACATACTGTACCACAGTAAAATGTTTATCAGCCAGAGTGTGATACGGTTTATTAAAGCTGACTAATGAGCAAGTAGAACAATAACAGATGATATTTTTAGATTTAGGAGCACACAAGGCTGTGGAAAGCCTATAAAAAGTGCACTGTTACACTATCATTTGTAATTTTCCTGCTTATTGCTACAGTTACTTTGTGGTTAAACATTTTGAGAGAAAATAACAGAGTCATAGTTGTTAGATATAACAATCTATCTCTAGACCTTCTTCTTTCTGTGGAGTTGTGTACACTTTCTTTATTCTCTGTAATGTATTAATGCACAATAACTAGCTAATTGATATCACTTGAGTGAGAGGGAGTGTTGTTGTATTGAATATCAGCATGACTGTGGTACGAGTGTGATACTGGTTATATATACAGTTCCACAAACACCATTTATTATTAACAGATTATGAATTGGTTCTTTGTTTAACCAGTTACAGTGAAACCTCGGATTGCGAGTAACGCGGTTTGCGGGTGGTAATCGTCTCCCCTGCTGGGTCTTAGTGCTCGTCTCTCACTGGTTGTGAATGTGGGTTTTGTCAGGCAGCTTCTCTCTCCTCAGTACTGCGGACTGTACACACCTATTCTCATCTATGTTGCGACCAAGAGTTGGTGTAACTGATTGTTATTAGTATACTTTTGAGGCAACGTGATACATATAGTTAAACGTCCCAGTGCTGTTACTGTCTATTATTCCCACTCATGGAACACCTCTCGTCCAATCAGATTATGCATTCGAAACTAACCTTTGTATAACATAATAAATATTATACAACAGTTGATTCCGACAGAATGATCTGATTGGATGAAGCCCACTAAGTGTTCTATAATATATATTATTTATGGATAATATTGACATTTTTGATGTTTGACACATTCTGTATATTATCTCCTAATCTGCATAGCTACATGTCATGTTCATCTCATGAGAATTCCGGAGGATGGTAAAACATCATGTTATTATGAGCTAAAGGTGTTGACATTTCTTTTACTACATGTAAATATGGCTGATCAACATCGATAAAATTGGATATTTACCCTTGATAAAAAAAAGATATGGGTTACTTTTTTCCACATAATCAGCGCATAATGTAATAGATAACAAACAAATATTGTTTGTCATCTTCAAGTGTTTATACAGTATATCCTCTCACGACAGTCAGTGTCTGTCTTGCAACAGAGTAAGTGTGAGCAACAGGATAGCGAGTGCGAATGAATGAAATGTTTGTAAATAGTACACATTCCTGTTTTCAATAAGGTGCTAATAACCTCTCTGTGAAAGATATAAATCCAGAGAGATGTGTGATATATCTGTGAAAACTCATACAGTCTGTTCTTCCTCTCTGCCGGCAGATTGAGGACATAATCACCCGTATGCAGGAGGAAACCGAAGGCGTTCCTATCAGAACTGTCAAAAGCTTCATGTCAAAGATTCCCAGCGTGGTCACAGGTAAGGAGAGCCAATCAGGGTGGTTTCTGGGGTAGCCTGGATGGGCCAGGGTGGTCCTAGATGCTCTTGAGTGAGCCAGGATAGCCCTGGGTGGGCCTGGATGGGCCAGCGTGGTCCTGGATGGTCTTGAGTGAGCCATGATGGGCCTGGCTGGCCCTGGATGGGCCAGGGTGGTACTGGGTGGGCTTTGGTGTTCCAGGATGGAGTGAGCACAGACGGGCTTGGTTGGGTCTGGATAGGCATGGGTGGTCCTGGGTGGGTTAAATTGGTCCTGGGTGGGCTTGGATGGTCTTGGGTAGACTTGAGTGGGCCAGGACAGTCTTAGGTGGGTGTGTACGGACTAGGGTGGTTCTAGGTGTGCTTAGGTGGTCTTGGATGTGCCAGTGACACCCTAAAGTTTTTCTGGCTCCTCCTGAGCAGTGGAGTCCAATTTTATCCAAAAAAAGGCCAGTACTGTATGACCTCCAGATTTATTCCAACCAAGCAGGAGCTACACCTGATCCTACCTGCATAATCAGGTAATCTTTCACTTGATAACCGACCCTTTATGAAGAAAACTGTACACACCCCTGTCCCAGAAAGACAACCAAAGAACCTTTAAGACTTTTTTTTTCCTAATCTGCAACTAATGTGTATGTAGTAAGTGCAGGGATGTGGTGTTAATGTCACATGCGCTTCTAGGGCAGCGTAAAGCCCTAATGGTGTTTATGATGGAGATTGTTCCAGGACATGAAAGCTTGACCTCAGCTGCAGTCAAATCCTATCATTTTTATTGTATTTTAACCTTAATTCAATTGAGCTTGTACACTTCCGTCCTCATGTTTATGGCGGACTCTTTGTTTCAAACTCCAGGCTCAGACATCGTTCAGTGGCTGATGAAGAATCTCTCCATTGAGGATCCTGGTGAGGAAAAAAAAAAAACATTACTGGAAATAAAACCTGAAGGTTAGAAATCATAAAGATGTCAATCAAAAGCTTATATGACCTCTTTATCTCAGCGGAGGCCTTACACATCGGGAGCCTGGTCGCTGCTCAGGGTTACATCTTCCCCATCTCGGACCATGTGCTCATCCTGAAGGACGACAGCACCTTCTACCGCTTTCAGGTGAGCAACCAGATCAACGTGAAGCAAAGGGAATTAGGAAATGCATTGAAGGCAATTCCTCATCAAAGAAAATGAGAAATCGTAAAAGAGAGAAACTTTTCCTTGGATGAGAGGAATGAAAAGGGGCGGAGTCTGAGGGCCTTCTGCTTCAGTGTGGTTTATCACTTTAAACAGTTACACGGACTTTATAAAGACAGTACTGGAAAATATTACATAATTATATTTACGCGAGTGCAGATTTGCATAGTGCCCAGTTTAAACCTTTAGTATAAAACTTTTTAATTTGATATCTTTCTGTTCTAACTCTTATAATAAACAGAAAAAACAACATTTCCCTCGGTGATCCCCTGACCAAACAAGTTTCTGTTAACATAGATTTTTATTTATTAATTTATTTTTTTTTACAGAATGTCCAAATTAAAAGTTTTTGTACGAGCGAATAAACAGAAGGAAATTAGACCCGTTCTCATAGCGACGTGCTAATGACACAGTTCCTCTGCCGTGTCAGTGGCACTAACCGAATTCCTCCCACTTTCTTTCCTCCACACGTTCATTAATTAGCGAGCGGAAATGGTGTTTTCTTTCCCTCTCTGTAGCAGAGCTGATCGTCATGTGGCGGGACGGTAATGATGATGGTGCAGGAGAGTAAACCGCTCTGCCCGGGGACCGGCTGCGGACGTGTGTTTGTGTGAGCTGTGTCAGAATAAAAGCACTTTAACGCCAAGTTCTGTGATCTTCCATTATATTAGAGCTGTGATGCTGAAAGAAGAATGAGATCGCACGTGTTAGAGCTTTAAAAGCTTCGGACAGTACTGGGTCCTGCGTGAGTGGGTCCGGGGTAGAAAGGAGCTGACTGTAATGTACCGCAGGAAGTCATAACACACTAAAGAACAGATGAAACCTACTTTAAGGTTTAATATTTATACTGTATTTTTAGCTTTATGTAGCGAGTGTGTGGTGTGTGTGTGTTTTTTGTTAAAGAGATGATTACTCAGCGTCTCTCTCTTTCTGTCTCAGGCTCCGTACTTTTGGCCGTCGAACTGCTGGGAGCCGGAGAACACTGATTATGGTGAGCGAGAGACCCGGCTGGATTACAGCCAAGAAATATTACATCTCGGAGTGTGTGTGTGTGTGTGTGTGTGTGTGTGTGTGTGTGTGTGTGTGTGTCGTGCAGCATCAATGATTTCCTGGCAGTGGATTATTATTGCAGCACAGTCACTCTGTGGTCGTTACCCCTCTGATCATTCTGTTCACTCCAGTCACTTTCCTCATCACTAATCAGCCTGGCCATTCATACTCATCTGATCACTCTGATCACTCTCTTCTCACTTATTAATCTGGTCACCCTTTTAATCACTCATCACCTCTCGTCACTCTGATCACTCACATCTCTCTGATCACCCCGATAATTCTTACCCATCTGATCACTAATCAGCTAGTAAAGTACTCCGCGTTCATTATCACTCCCATTATTCTGATCACTCTCAGCACTCTCTGCCCCTTTCAGCACTTTATAACATTTCATCACTTATCATTCTCATTAATCTTTTCACTCTCATGTACAGAAAATGTTTGTGTTGAATACAGTTTTATATCAGATAACGCTTTACTGAAGTGTGGTGGCGCTTAGGGATTTAAACCCAATACCTTTGTTTGTATCTCATTTTCTTTCCCTTTTTCTTTCTTTTTCATATTTTCCTCCCAACCGTCCTTGTTTTTCAATCATGTAACCAAATCCAGCTAGCGGCTGACTTTTTCTGTGTGTGGGCACAAGTACAGGCAGGTGTGTGTGTGTGTGTGTGTGTGTGTGTGTGTGTGTGTGTGTGTGTGTGTGTGTGTGTGTGTGTGTGTGTGTGTTTTACATGTGTTAAGGCATAGTAAAGCAGAAGTTACTCTGGTGTGAAAATAAGATTCATGCCCCCTTCTCTCTCTCTCTCTCTCTCTCTCTCTCTGCTCCTTTATCGTCTCCTGCAGCCATTTATCTGTGTAAGAGAACGATGCAGAACAAGACTCGGCTGGAGCTAGCGGACTATGAGGCGGTGAGGATCACAAGCATGCTCTCTCTCTCTCTCTCTCTCTCTCTCTCTTTCTTTCCCCAGAGGGAGGGAACACAGAGAGGTGTTACCGCAGCAGCTGTAGGGTAACGTGATCGATAGAGTGACAAGGATGAGTCTGACAACAGCACGGCTCATCACTGAGAGACTCACACTGAATAAACACACACTCATCCTCCTCCACCAATCATACGGCTTTACAGATGTAACATTATCATTATATAGTTTAGATTATAGACTACCGCTTTTTCTTCTTAGTTTTTTTTTCTATCTTAACCTCCAACCTTTCAATCTCATGTTCCTTTCTTTTTTATTTACCTTTCTTTCTTTCTCTCTTCCTTCCTTCCTTTTTCATTCTTTTTAAATATCTTTTACTTTAATTTTTTTCTTTATAATTATCTGTTGGTTTTTATTCTTTATTTGCTTCTTTATTTACCTTTATATATTTTACTTTTTCCTTCTTTTCTTTCTTTTTTCTTCTGTTTTTCTATTGTTGTTTCATATTTCCTTCTTCCTTTTTCCACTTTCCTTATTTCTTTTTTGGCCTTTTTACCTTTTCCCCTTTCTTTGATTTTACTTTGTTTGTTTGTTTGTTTGTTTGTTTGTTTGTTTGTTTGTTTGTTTGTTTGTTTATCCTCATCCTTCCCTTCTTTCATCTTTCCTCCCTTCATTTCTTTATTTCTTCATTGATTTATTAATCTTACCTTCTTTTTATTTATTAAATTTTTTAATGTTTTGTTTTTTTTCCCCTCTTATTATTCATTTACTCATTTTCTTCTCTTCCCTAATGTCCTTTTCTCTCTCCTGTTCTTTCCTATCCCGTGTTCTTCAGGAGAACCTGGCGAGGTTACAGCGAGCGTTCTCCAGGAAGTGGGAGTTCATCTTCATGCAGGCCGAGGCTCAGGTTAAGTAAGTGCCGTCGTCAGGGCAACGACGTGAACCTTATTAACTCATAGGTGTTGACTTTCCTTTTCAAACACACAGAGCTGACTTTCAACACACACACACACACACACACACTGTACACACATGGTCTGTTGTGTGTGCAGTGTGTGTATGAGTGTTATTATTATTGTTAGTGTAGATCAGAGATACGATGTGATGTATGAAATTAGAAAACTGG
The DNA here is from genome assembly GCA_030014275.1 of Clariallabes melas. Classification (NCBI taxonomy): domain Eukaryota; kingdom Metazoa; phylum Chordata; class Actinopteri; order Siluriformes; family Clariidae; genus Clariallabes; species Clariallabes melas. The sequence continues at coordinate 17,854,367 of JAQMYI010000020.1, forward strand.
ATCAACAGTTTCTGTTTCTGTTCCAGTGTGTGTGTGTGTGTGTGTGAGAGAGAGAGAGAGAGAGAGAGATTGTGTCTGAAATGTCAGTTACATAAGGGTTTCAGCAATGGAAATGAATTCACTCCACTCTCAGACAAGTGTATGATGATGGTCATGATGATGATGATGATGATGATGGGGAGGAGGATAAAGATGAGGATGGTGAACATGAGGATATACTGATCATGCAGATGAAGATGAGTGGTGGTGATGATGATGATGATGATGATGATGATGATGATGATATTGCTATTTAGTATGAAGTTGGTGGTGATGAACATGATGATGATGATGATGATGATGATGATGATGATGATGATATTGCTATTTAGTATGAAGTTGGTGGTGATGATGATGAGGAGGAGCTGGAAGATGTGATATTGTGAATGAGGATGAAGGTGGTGTTGTTGATGATAATGAGGATAATCACTGAGATGATTATGATGAGGAGGAGGATGGTGAGTATGAGGATGTGTAGGAAACTGAAAGTGATGGTGAGTACGAGGAGAATAAAGAGGAAGAGGATGGTAATGGCAAGGAAGATAAGGATTATGAAGGGGAGGAGGGGTATGAGGATGGTGATGGAAGGATGATGAGGTGGAAGATGAAGATTATGAAGAGGAGGAGAAGTAATAGGAGCATGGTGATGGGGAGGATGAGGAAGAGGATGATAAAGAGTATAAGGAGGAGGAGGAGGAACGGTAGGAGTGAGAGGATGGTAATGGCGAGGATGATGAAGATTATGAAGGGGAGGAGGAGTATGAAGATGGTGATGAGGAGGAGGAGGAGGATGAAGAGTATAAAGGGGAGGAGGAAGATGATAAAGATTGTGAAGAAGAGTACAAGGAGTACGAGGATGGTGATGGGGAGGAAGATGATGAACATTATAAAAAGGAGGAGGAGGAGGATGCGTATGAGGATGGTAATGGCGAGGACGATGAGGAGGAGGATGATAAAGACTATGAAGAGGAGGAGCACAAGGATGATGAGGATGATGAGGAAGAGGATGACCTGCACTCACAGCGAGGTTTTCCTCTGCTCTTTCACTGGCGGTGCGATGTTTCGGCTGTGTTCCTCTTCCCTCTGCTCATACTGTACAAAATACATCGATCACTCAGAAGTCTGAGGGCTTTAGGACCATGTGGTGTTTCCATGGGGAGGAGGTGAAATGTAATGATTAACGACATCACCCTCAGCAGGTGTGTGAGTGTGAGGGTTTAACCCATGTGGCAGCCACGCGGTCCACTTGTGTTCTGATTGTAGTATTTTATTTCCTTGCTATTTCATGGTCTGAATTGTAGGTGAAGACATGTTGACAGTTTGTCTGTTCAGTTTGGACGTGGAGAGAGACACCCGAGTGGAAGACACGCCCGCCGCTGTGACCATCAGTGTCCAGTTTGATCAGTGGTAACGCGTTCTCAGCGTATTGACCAGATCTGTCATCCACTGTGTTCTTCAAAAATCATGGCTGAACATTTCTCCGCACCCCCCC
>JAQMYI010000020.1:17862470-17872893 GCA_030014275.1 Clariallabes melas
GATAGATAGATAGATAGATAGATAGATAGATAGATAGATAGATAGATAGATAGATAGATAGATACTTTATTAATCCCGAAGGAAATTTCAACAATAAAAAGTACAACAATTGTATCATTTGGACACAGAAGTATTGGATTCTGGATTCTGATTGGTGAGTAACAATAGCGCTCACCAGTCAGAGGGTTTAAATCATGATAATAATAATAATAATAATATGTGTTATGTGTGATATACAATAATATGTTATTGTTTCTATGGCAACAGCTTACCCATTGCTGTAAATGAACGTTGTTGTTGTTGAGATTTATGGAAGGAGTCTCCAGTGTCAGCACTTTGTAGCGGTCAGAGGGAAAGCTGTAACTTCCCGAGAAGTCCCGATAAAGAGAGCTTTATACTTTGTGGCAGGGAGAAGTTTAGACGTCAGCACAGCTAAAGTGGTTATGCTCCTGGTTAAAGATGCAAATTCCAGTGTCTGAGTTTGAGATGTGTCTGACTGAACCTCTTGGGAGTACGAATTAAGACCTGCTGTTCTTTTATTTTTAATTATAAAATAAATACAAATTCTATAACCAAAGTACTGCGAGACTTTTAAGTTCTCTGGGTGCCTCTTTTCCTCAGGTTCTGGTTGGCGGTGCAGGATTTGAAGCGGCGCCCCCTGCAGGATGTCTCCGCCCGGGCTCAGGAGATCTGGCAGGAGTTTCTGGCTGAAGGTGCTCCGAGCTCCATAAACCTGGACTCGCACAGTTACGAGAGAACCAGCCAGAATCTCAAAGACCCCGGACGCTACAGCTTTGAGGACGCACAGGCAAGAGAACGTGTTTCACATGGCTTCTTGTTTTATAGAGGAATAATGTTTACCCCAGGGGAAGAAAAAAAAAAAGATGACACTCACTTACTCATCGTCTATACTGCTATATCCTGTATACAGGGTCGCGGGGGGACTGGAGCCTATCACAGAGACTTAGGACACAATGCGGGGGACACCCTGGACAGGGTGCCAATCTATCGCAGGACACACACACACACACACACACACACACACACGCTCACTCACTCAATCACACACTACGGGCAATTTGTGAACACCAATTAACCTAATCCGCAGGTCTTTGGACTGTGGGAGGAAACCGGAGTACCCGGAGGAAACCCACCAAGCACGAGGAGAACATGCACACGCCATGCACACAGACCCCAAGGCGGGAATCAAACCCAGACCCTGGAGGTGCAAGGCAACAGTGCTACTGTAACCACTCAGTCATTATTATTGATTAATTGACTGATTGATTAATTGATTAAAGTCGTTTTCTGGTCTATAATAATAATAATAATAATAATAATTATTATTATTATTATTATTATTATTATTATTATTATAATAAATGCTTTTCTTTTTTATTATATAGTGTACAAATAAATTTGGAGTGCAAATTCTAAAACAGTACAATTTGAAGAACTATATAAATAAAGTATTAAATAGAAATAAAATAAAATAAAACAGCAGATGGCAACAGACAGACAGACAGACTGTGGTACAACAACAATACTGCTACTAATAATAATAATAATGAAGAGGGAAATTATATATCAATTTTTTGTGGTGCCAATTTTTTTTGTGGTAATTATTATTATTATTATTATTATTATTATTATTGTGTAGACCTGAAAATGACTTCAGTGAGATGCAATAACGTAAATCGTTAATTAATCGATTATTATTATGATTATGAATAATAATAATAATAATAATAATAATTCAAAAAGGACACCACAATTTAATTAGATTTTGTGTAGTACTTTAAAAAGTAATTTATTATTATTATTATTATTATTATTATTATTATTGTGTAGACCTAAAAATGACTTCAGTGAGATGCAATAACTTAAATCATTAATTAATCGATTATTATTATGATTATGAATAATAATAATAATAATAATAATAATAATAATAATTTTAAAAGGACACCACAATTTAATTAGATTTTGTGTAGTACTTAAAAAAGTAATTTATTATTATTATTATTATTATTATTATTATTATTATTATTATTTGCAAAAGGCTGTTATCAAAATTATTGGCACCCAAAAATCAATATTAAAGTTCATATTCATTGACGTTGACATGGCTGTGACTCCATATATGGAAATGAGAGTAACTCAGGTGGGTGTGTCCTTAACACCATGTAAGGGGATGTGGGTACAGTAAGTCTTTGTATCCATATATGGACATAGGACCTGCTTTGAGTGGGTGTGTCATTAAGAGCATAGATTGTGACATTGATTTGAATCCGTATATGCAAATGCTACCAGGAGAGTCTTCATTCCGATTTGCAGGAGTCTTCAATCCGAGAGACAGAATGTCTCTGTGTGTTTATAATGTATAAGCGAACTCGCATTCTCACCTGACAGCGTTACTGAGCATGAGCGTTACCTCGCCAGTCGGCACCTGACCATCCTTGAGTTTTGAAGTTTCTACTTTTAGCATAATGTGGGAGCTGAAACCTCGTCCTGTCGTCCAAGCTGAACACATTCTCACTCTTCCCACATCCATTATCTTCTCTTCCTCAGGATCACATCTACAAGCTGATGAAGAGTGACAGCTACACCCGGTTCTTACGCTCCAGCGCTTACCAGGACCTCCTGCTCGCCAGAAAGAAGGTGTGTGTGTGTGTGTATGAGAAAAATCCAAACCCAAAACATGTCACAGCCAAACTTTACTGAATCCTGATGCTGAATTTCTACCTGTGAGCTTTTAATAATTTATTTCATGATACATTTTCTAGTAATCTGATTTCTTTTACTGTGAGTCGAGATAAAACCTGGGGTGGAATGTGTCGCTTTATAACCACAGTGGTAGTTTTGGATTTTATTGACACACAGCCTACGATTTTGTGTGTTTTTAAACAGCCTGAAAGTGAGCAGGGTCGCCGCACGTCTCTGGAGAAGTTCACCCGCAGCGTGGTGAGTGAGTCTGCAGTCTGTAGTGCACCAGACATCAAAGGATAAACAGACTCTATAAAATAATACTGTATATCATAGCTACATGCACACATACACAGTTTGTGATTGACATTCTCTGTAGTTTCACTGAGATTAAAATATTGGCACCCTTCCTTTTATTTGCCTTTTTGGAGTTTTTTTATCGACCCTTCCTGATTCTGATAATTCATTAATTAGTGTTTTATCGCCATACACTACTGTATATCACCAAAGTCACTGGAATTCCATGAGAACAGCGTTAACCATCTCATTTAACCATTGAGCTGTTACCTGTAGCTTTTACCATATGATAAAAGGTACAGGTTGTAAAATAGTCAGTTAATATTGACGTCCACCACAGAACTGTTACATTTTCCTCTCTGATTGGTTGTTCAGCTTTTACTCATCACGTATACAGTACATTACTGCACTGTAAGTAGGCTGGGGCCAGAGCGCAAGGTCAGCGATTATACAGCGGCCCTGGAGCAGACAGGGTTTAGGGCCTTGCTCAAGGGCCCAACAGCAGCAACCTGGCGGAGCTGCGGCTCGAACCACCAACCTTATGATCAGTAACTCAGTGCCTTAACACCCTGTCAGAGGTTCCCCCCTATCAGAAATTCTCCAATCAAGATTCCCACATTTGGGGAATTCACAAGGGTTAGCACAACCCGAGTGCAATGGCTGAGCCTCGCCTTCGGTGACCACCTTCTTGATCATAGTATCATCACATAATGTACTAATAACGCAGAATGGTGGGAGTCCGGGTTCGGGTCCTGCCTCATAGTCTGTCTGCATGGAGTTTGCATGTTCTCTCCAAGTTTGGTGGGTTTCCTCCGGGTACTCTGGTTTCCTCCGAGATGCTGATTACTCTAACTGGCGTTCCCAAATTGCCCGAAGTGTGTGAATGCGTGTGTGAATGTTGACCGGAGGTCCTATTATAGTCATAAAAATGGGAATAAATACAATACCATTGTCCTCCATGGTCTCTAGTTGGACTACAGAGGTTACTAACTACTGTAGATGCATGAATGAAATTCATCCATCTAGTGCAGAATGTGGCTGTTATTAAGGGAAATGGAATTGCAAGGTTTTAGGAAAAGGTGTGGTGACTCCCCTTCCACCTCATTGTTGATTATTTTTCCTCTAACAGCACAATGTTTTAGTCCTTATCTGTGCAACAGTTTACATAAACACACTCGCAAATCCAATGCATGACCCAGTGACTAATAAATAATTGAATTGTAATAAAATGTTCAATTAAGTTCCGTTTAACTGTAAATCCAAGAGAATTCGCCTACAATCATAGACTCCCCAGGACTATTCTGGTTCATTCATTTACATCCAGATATGAAAAATAAATTTTAAATATATCGAGATTCAGGACTTTAGATGATTGCTTGAGACACATTCTCCTGGTATGAATGTTTTATGATGTATTTGTTGTTTCAGGGTAAGTCTCTGACGGGGAAGCGTCTGACGGGCCTCATGCAGTCGTCCTGACGAGCCCCGGGCCGTGATTAACCTCGTTAAACCCAGACGAGGAGGCAGAGGAAGCGGCCTGACGCTGTACGCACAGATACAGCCGACTCACAGACCGCCTGCTTCACCTCGGCGGCGTAGCTACAGACTCTACGGCATGCAATAAGTCAAGGAAAAACCTTACAAACCAGGACCGTCTGTATTTAACCCGATTATATCCAAACCTCCGATATGAGATAGCGACAAAAACGACTGCACATATGGTACGAATGTCAGGTTTTTATTTCTGTGTACTCATTTTTCTTACCAGCAGTGACAAAGGGAACAAAAACACACACTGCTTCAATCGCTATTTAACCAGTCCGTCATCCTGTCCGTCCATGTGGAGTGACCGTGAGTGGATGGTGATGGTGGTGGAGGAGGAAGCAGAGCTTTCAGCCCCAAACATTCCATAGGAGGTAAAGGATAAATAACAAGGGCTTGTGGTGAGATGTTTCTCCATGAGGATTTGCACAATGTTGAACTCCAAGGGTCCAGGGTGTGAAGTGTTAAAGCACACACACACACACACACACGCACGCATGCACACACACACAGAGCACATCTTAGCTTCATTTTCATTACGTTCCAGACAATCTCACTTGACGCCTCTTCTGTGTTACTGCGGGTTATCAGAGCGAGCGTTTAAACAGGGTCGTGTCACAAAGCGTACAAATAATCCAAGCCACTCTCCAGTGTTTTTATATTTCATGTGTCTATATAGCACATATGTAATGTGTGTATGATTACTAGGGACGGGATTCACCAGGAGACACCACATACGGTGTTATCACGATACCTCGGTGCCGATTCCATTTGTATTGCGATTCTATCACGATTTTCAAATGCCCTGATATGAGAATTTATATTTTTTGAGTTCGTTACAATTCCAAACGAGCTTCCTTCCACACAAGATGCTGTGCTGCCTGCCAAAGTATGAATAGTTTACAGCGCCCCCCTCACTCCCTTCAGGATTGTAGAGGAACTGCAGCATTTCATCCAAACATGTATAACTTCAAATACTATTCGAAAAAATTGAAGTCAGTGTGGCGATATACGAGTTGCCGAAAACAACAGTAATGTTAAATATGAAATGAAGAAATGAAATGAGATGTATTACAGGGTTGGAAAAGAAATCAACTCGTAGATCAATTATGTAGGAAAACTACAGACAGGTTCTTTTTTTCCAATTCAAGAAGTTTCCAGTTTTCGCAACTGGTAATCACACGTACAGTACGGATATAGACGCTATAAAATATGTTTAAAATCACTGGAGATGTCCTTTGTGTGTTGTCACACTCAGCATTTCAACTTTCCAAAAAGAAGCACAAAGAGACATCAAGCTCGAATCAGATCGCAGGTTAGTGCAGGGTGAGAAAAACAATCAATAAATAAATAGGATAAAGTCCTGGTGAAAAATGTGTCTCGAGATTTCCGACATTTTGAACTGAAAAGATTTTATTGTTGGTGTTCCAGTGTATCTGACAATAAGTGTGGCTACGTATGATGGTGTTTCAGAGCCACGGTGATTGGACATCAATTTACTGACAAAAAAAAGTTGTAATATTTCAAAAAATAAAATTGCAATATGTCAAGGAAACACTTGCAATATTTAAAAATAATAGTAGTTCAAGAATTAAGTCATAAAATAATGCAAAATTGCAGGAAAAAAGTCACAAAATAGTGAGGAAAAAAAGTCATAATAAATTGAAAATAAAGTCAAGATAATTTGAGAATAAAATTTTAAAATAAATTCTCAACATTAGGCGGAAAAGTCTATCCAAAATCACAAAAAAAATTTCATAACCTTTTAGATGTAATGTAACAATTTTTTGAGAATAAAATTTTAATACAGTAGTGCAAAAATAATTGCTACATTTAGGGAAACTATTTTAGGAATTTTAGGGAAAATGTGTTATAATATTACAATAAAATGTTAAAATCAATGTTGGAAATAAAGTAAAAAAAATTGGGAATAACATTGTAATAGTACACAAATAGATTTGCAAAATGTAGGAGTGGAAAAATTACAATATGACCAAAAACAACATTAACAAGTTTTACAGGAGTACAATATTACAAGAATAATAAACAAGTCATAAAAACACAAAATTTCGATACTAAAAATGTAATAGGTTAAAAAATAAATTAGCAACATTTAGGAAGAAAAGTTCAAATATGGAAAGAACATTTTGAGGGGAGTAAAGTTATAATATATAAAAGTGTTATTTTGAGAATAATGTTATAATATTACAACAAAATTTTAAACAATGTGTTAAAATGTGACATTATTATTATTATTATGACTAAATTTTTTTTTAATATTATAGGTTTTTACTGATACTAAATAATTATTTAAATTAAAGATGACTCTAAAACACCATCGTAGGTTTAACTTGAGCTGAGATCAAATGATTTTCTGTCTTTAGAGCTACAGTGAAGTACATGAAGATCACCAGAGTTACACTGATCTTTATTTCATCTCCATTACTGAGAGTCTAGACCTTAAAGCTAGGGTTAGTTAGTTAACTTATACAGCTGGAATCGTTGGGTGTGTTGTTAGAGGCTGAAGAAACACAGTCCAGCTAACATTCAAAGGTGTAAAAGTTGTGTGTCAGCAGTGTATAAGAGCTGCTTCGAGAGATGAACACAGAGTGAGAGCACGATGACTGGGGATTTAATAAAATATTAATTGAACCTGTGTATGAATTAATAGCACACAGTCTACCTTAACCTTTAATGTTAAACACTTTATCTAGCCTGTCTGCTAAACTGAAACTGTAAATATACTCTGAATGTACACACACACACATGCACACACACATACATACACATTCTTCCCGTCTTAAGAGTCCCTGCCAACCCTAGAGGACCGCATATGCTCGAATGATGGTCAGGGTTCCAGTCCAGTGCTGCATCTTTTACCAAAAGAAAAAAAGCTGCCAATTCAGGAAGGTGTGTATCTTGAAGTGGTTCATGAAGCGCCATCACTGCCAGAGACACATGGAGGGGGGGAAAGAAAGCAGACACCCCGAGGGTCTCGTCAGCCCCATGATCAGCTCATCATCATCATCATCATCATCAGTGTGACGGGAGGAGACGCACCTGCGGGGAACTCTTCGTCCCTCCTTCTGTCTTTTCCCGACGTACCGCAGTGTCGCGATACGAAGCGTGTAATGTAGTACATGTATTTATTTATTTATACTCGCTGCAGCCAGTGTGCACATAGAGAATGCTGTGTAGAATAAATCCAGAGCGATTATTACTATTAGAGGCACAACGAGCACAAATCTATGCATGGGACATTTCTTAAAGGATTTTACAGCTTTTTTTTTTCCTTTTCCAGAGATTAAAATATTAGTAGGTGAAGATGATGATGAAGATGAGTAGAAGGATGTCATGTCCTGAGTCAACCAATAAACAAAGTGCATCAAAGTACATTGATTCTTTTTGTCGTTGTTGTTTTAATTTCTTTCATTTGCCACAAATCATGACATGTAAAGTTTTGGCACCCCATGGTCCAGAAGGACAGATCCTGGTATATTTCATCAGTCCTTGCCTACTTTTAAAATCTTTAAAAGATGTTGTTTGATTAAGATTACAGCTTTTGAGATCCTGAAGCTCGTGGCCAGAAAAAGTGTACAATCGATATTAAATGCTCAGCTCATTGTTGACGAAGTGCCTGAACCTGAGAAATGCACAAATTTGGCTTTTTAGATTCACAAGTCATTAAATATGATGCCGTATTAAGGCCAATATGGAATAATAAATTTTTTTTTAAAAAAGAGTTGGAAGGGGGCGAAGAATTTCCAAGTTTAAAACTTTTAAAAATAAATAAATATATAGAAATTTTAGAGAGAAAAAACTCAAAAATTTCGAGTTAACTTGGCAATATTTCTGAGGTGAGAGGATGCTATCCTATATAAACACTACATTGTGTAAATTCAACACTGGGTCTTTTTGCCTTTGACTCTGGATGGTTTAGACGAGCGACACTCCCTAATCTGTCTCCGTCACCTGTTTGTCTTTGCGTGCTGCTGCCCTCCAGTGTCAAACAGTACAAAGTTACTACGTTCATTGTTCACATACAGTATTAAAATCATCAATTTACCAACATCCGTCTTTTTCAGTTCCATTTATTAAACTGCAAAGTATAAAAAGTGACAATGACAACAATTCGTAAGAGAAAGCAAAAGCAAACAAACAGGAAAAAATATCACTACAAAAAACACTTGACTGATTGATGATACATTATTTTTTTTTTTTAAAGACTTTAAACTGCATTGTCTCTCAGACTGTAGTCCTTGCCAGGAAGAGATAAAATATTCAGCAGACGTGAGGATTGGTTTTGATAAATTGGCTCTGAAAATAGAGCTTCTAATGCATTATAGAGAACGCAGGAAGGGAAGGAGAAGAAGACGAAGAGACGAGAACATCCGGACAGGAATAGAGAGGGAAAAAAAGCAGGGATATAACTAATCATATGGAATACACATGCATCACGACCAAAATGTTACACTTTATATTGCAGTATATACTGTATCCTTGTATAATGTACAGTATTTAAAGGGGCGGTAACGTATGATCATTTCCACTGCCTTTAAAACTGAATTGAACCGGCTTCGTTCGGATTCGCTTTGTGAGGTAGATCTTCCAAGCGGAGTGTGCGTGACTTTGTGCGGTGTGGATCGTGACACGGATCATGAGAAACTCCGTTCTTGGTGTTCAGGGTTCTCCAAAAGCCGACGCCTTGTCCTTTAGTAAGTCCAAACAAAGATGGCAGCTCCAGCTTCCTGTGAACATTCATAGTATGGATTTAATAAGTGTGTGTGTGATGTAACAAAGTCTATAAGGCGGTTAATTAAGATCTTATTATTCGTTTATTAAAGCACAAAATAGACACTGCGTATTGGATTTATAGTCTTTATCTACTGATATTGCCATATACTGTATGAACAGCTAATACTTAATTTATTAGTTGTGATTATGTGTAAAGACTAATAAAATCTCATTATACAAATTATTAAGAATGATATAATACACTGAGTATCTAATCTAATAAGGATTGTAAATAAACCCTTATACATGATCCTTAAAATAAAGCTTTACTGAATTACTTAGTTACAAAGTACAGTAGTTTTTTTTTATTTTATCTGAAGTTTACATTTTACATTGCAGGATTACATTTTTAAATTACAATAAAATTGTATAACTGCCTAATCCATTAATTTCAGAACATCTGAACCCGCAAATGGGAATAATGATAATGCACGAGGCTCGGATACATGTTGCTAATATTTAACAATAATTGCCTGGTACCATCTTTTCTATAATGTGGGTTGCCCCTAGTGGTCATTGAAGGTACTGCAGATGGGCCATGAGACATCATTTATGACAAATAAAAATAACTAGAGAAGTTTTCATTTGCAATTGAGTTTGAAATTAATGAAATGTTTGGACTTGGGCAAAACTGTTGGTAACCTTACGTTAAAGAAAGAAAAACCCACAGCCGTCACTGAAATTATTTGAAACAGACAAAAGTACTAATAAATAGAAAACTCCATCCATCCATCCGTTCGTCCGTCAATCCGTCCAGGAACCTCTGTCCCATCTAGGGACCATGAAGGCCAATGATGACCATTGAATTTATTTTCATTTGTACAACCATGGTAGGACCTCTAGTCAATATTCACATGCTACGGACAATTTGGGAACCTGCAGGTCTTCGGACTGTGGGAGGAAACCAGAGTACTCGGAGAAAACCCACCAAGCTGTAAGGGTAAACCTCTAGAGGGCGACATTCATCCAGACCTGTTTTGTGTTTTTAGTTGTGTGTAGTTGGGAACTACAGTACAGGCCAAAAGTTTGGACACACCTTCACTCATTCAATGTGTTTTCTTTATTTTCATGAGCATTTACATTG
>JAQMYI010000020.1:17907793-17925158 GCA_030014275.1 Clariallabes melas
TCACACCACTCTCGCACACTTTACCTTTCTCACACCACTCTCGCACACTTTACCTTTCTCACACCACTCTCGCACACGTTCCCTTTCTCACACCACTCTCGCCCACGTTCCCTTTCTCACACCACTCTCGCACACGTTTCCTTTCTCACAACACTCTCTCACACTTTTCCTTTCTCACACCACTCTCACCCACACCACTCTCTCACAACACGTTCACTCTCACACACTTTCCCTTTCTCACACCACTCTCGCACACACCACTCTCTCACAACACTCTCGCACACTTTTCCTTTCTCACACCACTCTCGCACACTTTCCCTTTCTCACAACACTCTCGCACACTTTCCCTTTCTCACAACATTCTCGCACACACCACTCTCTCACGACACGTTCACTCTCTCACACTTTTCCTTTCTCACACACTCTCACCCACACCACTCTCTCACAACACGTTCACTCTCACACACTTTCCCTTTCTCACACCACTCTCGCACACTTTCGCTTTCTCACAACACTCTCTCACACTTTTCCTTTCACACACCACTCTCTCATAACACGTTCACTCTCGCACACTTTTCCTTTCTCACAACACTCTTGCACACTTTTCCTTTCTCACACCCACCCCAATATGTTTTTTTTTTCTTTTTCCTTCACTTTTCTTTTCTCTTCATTTTATTTATTTTACAAAATAAATTTATTTTATTTTTTCTTCTTCACTTTCTTCTTCAGTTTATTTCTTATTCTTTTTTCTTCACTTCTTCCTTTGCACTTTGTCTCTTCTTCAGTGGATTCCTTTTTCTGCCTTTTGTTCTTTTTGAGTTTGTCATCCTAATGAATATTTCTTTCTTTATTTAATTGATCATATTAATTAACTTTGTCTTCTTAATTTGTTTCTTCTCTTTCAATTCATTATATATTTTTCCTTCATAATTAAGCTTTCCTTTCCTTTTTGTTTCTTTATTTTCAGCTCCTTATTTATTTTTTATTTTTTATTCTTTATTATTTCTTCTTTTTAATTATTCTTTTCTCTTCTTCAGTAATCTTTTTCTGCCCTGGATCTGTCAGTAATGCTGTGTCACATTCAGAGTTCTTTATTGATCATTTGCAGAGCTCACACACACACACACACACACACACACACACACACACACACACACACACACACACACACACAGTGAAAATTTTCAGTGTACAATATTACACAACACACACAAAATATACACTACCAGTCAAAAGTCTGGACACCCCTTCTTACTCGAACATGGTCTTTATTTATTTTATTGATTTAAAAAATAAATTTCTACATTTTAAAACGATGCAGAATGCATCCAAAGTATATGCTAAAGTAAGGTTTATACTGCATGTGAAAGCAGACTGCTGTAAGTCTGTCGCTCTCACACTGAACCCTTCATCTCGTTCACGTCCTCAGAGTTGCCAGGTTTTTACTTCGACCCTGAGAAGAACCGTTACTTCCGTCTGTTGCCGGGACACAATAACTGTAACCCTCTGACGAGGGAGCTGCTGGAGGCGAAGGAGCGCGAGAGGAGGAGGACCGAGCTGCTGGCCGAGGACGAGTGTGTGAGGAAGGTGAGTGGCGGAGCGCTCTGAAGCGGCGTCTGCTTTACACTCGGGTGAGAGTGTGTGTGATGCTGAAACATCTGTGTGTGTGATCGTGTGCAGAAAGCTCCACGCATGGGACTGAACTCTACACTGCTGCTGCAGAGGAGACGCCTGGGAGAGCTGCGGCCGAGATCCTACTGCAGGTACACCGTCAGGGTCCGACTCTACACACACACACACTTCGGAGAGACTTGCTTGTTATTTTTTGCTCAAATTTAATTTATTATTAATATGCTTTTAAATATTTTTCACTATATATGGATTAAGTGAGATGTTCACAGAGATATTTAACTCAATGCTGAGGTTCTGGATAAAGTGTTTGTTTTTTTTTTCCCTTTTTTTGTATGTATTTAAATTTTATTTGAATTTTGTACTTTAATTGTATTTTTCTTTTAGTTTGTTTTATTCTGTTTTATTTATTTAATTTTATTTATTGCTTCTGTTAAAAAAAAAAAAAAAAAAAAAAAAATGAGAGAACTGATTTCACACGTTTCACTCTTAATCCCACATCCCATAATCCCAAACCGAATTGATCCGTGTCACCACACGGCGACTGTGACGCTCGCGGTGTCTCGTCTGAACAGTCGACCTGAGTTCAGACGACACGATAGATCTTTACCTAAATATTCAGGGGTGTACGTCAGCGCTGCCGAGTCACTAAAGGGATCGTCTACAAATAATAATAATAATAATAATAATTCTGACACGTGTCGTTTATTTCCAAAGAAGCCAAAGCAGAATGTTTGTATTTACGTTTTCACTCTTCTTCACTTTATTTCTTATCTTTTTTTCTTCAGTTGTTTTTTTTCCACATTATTTCTTCTTTATCTTTTCCCTGTTCTTTTTTTATTTCTTTATTTCTTCACTTTATTTAATTTTCTTTTTCTTTCCTTTTCTCCTTTACTTTTTTCTTCAGTTGTTTTTCTTTTTTTCTTCACTTTAATTCTTTCTTCTGTCACTTTATTTCTTATCTTTTTTTCTTCAGTTGTTTTTTCTCTCTTTTTTTCTTCAATTTATTTATTTTTTATCCTTCCCTTTCTTTTCTTTCTTTAGTTTTCTCTTTTTCCCTTCACTTTATTATTTTATTTTCTTAACAACTTTTTGTTCTCTGATTTATCCCTTTCTTTTTACCCTTAAGTTTATTTCTTCTTCAGTTCTTTGAGTTTATTATTAATTTCTCTTAATATTTCTTTGTTAATTACCTCAATCGCACTTAATTAAAAACAGCAAAACAGAACATTTACACTTGGAAAGTACAGATAGTGAAAGTAAACAAACCTGAGATCCAAAATCCATCCTGAGATCCAGTTATCATATGGACCCTTAATAATTACATTCAATATAAACAGACGTTCAGTGTAATATAACGGAGTGTGTGGTATTTGGTGGTGTTAGTTTTCTTCTCAGAAGTGAATAAATGTCGGTTGGATGTTTGGAACATTTATAAATCCACAAGAGCCGCCGGTTTCATCTTCAACACTAAGCTTCATAAAGTGCAATAAACTGGTTTCTTTATCAGCTGCATACACTGTGTATGTGTGTGTGGGTTTTATTTATTTATTTATTTTTTTTTAAACCTCACACCAATTGCTTCATCAGGCTGCTCCATGAGGTGAAGGTCAGCGAGATGAAACGGCACAAGCTGGAGATCCAGAGCGCCGACTCCAGCAGCCCGAACACGGATAACTTCCGCCTCATCGTGGTGAGCTCCTGCCTCCACTCCTGCCTCCGCTCCTCACCTCTACACCTCATCACAGCAGTGATAACCCGTGTCCCGTTCCTCTGCAGGCGGACTCGGCGTGTGAGCGCGTCTTCACGGTGAACGACGTGTCGCACGGCGGCTGCAAGTACGGCATCATGAACTTCAGCGGCCGCAGGAACGGCTCTCTGTCTGTGGAGATGTGCGACAACCTGTACTTCACTAACCGCAAGGTGACTGGGACTCGACTCTGCTCTCACACACACGAACACTGCTGATAATGAGTGAATGACGATGTTAACGCTGCTCTGTGTTTCAGGTGAACTCCGTGTGCTGGGCGTCCGTCACTCACTCAGACTCTCACGTCCTGTATCCTTTCTGCTCCGCCTCTAATGAGCTCCCGCGTGTTCCATCAGGCTTGTTTTCCTGACCCGCGTCCTCAGATTGTGCTTGGTGGGAATATCTCAGACGCCGGGGTGTGTCAGTTTGCTGCCCGCGTCCCTCTTCAGTAACTCCAACCCCGGTGAGACGTGTGTACCGACCCCGGCATGTGGTGTATCCGCGTCGCTCAGGAACACTTCACACGTTTCATTCTTTAGTCCAGATTTAACACTTTTTAAAAAAAATTTTATGTAGGTTGTATTATTTACGGTTCAAAAATTAATGAAGGGGAAACTTAGTCCCGGTTTGACTCGAACGTGTATATATACACATACGAGGGGGCGTTCGGGTCAAACCGGGACCAATTGTTCCCTTAAATTTTTATTGATTTTATTTTGAGCATATGAAACAAATTTCCGGAACATATGAAACTTACAAACTACATGTAAAAGTAAGTACACCCCGCTTTACTTCTATACGGCTACATTCGAATTTACTCTACTTACTGTAAATGCAGATAATCCGTTCCAGCCATCCAAAAATATTACCAATATTACCCAATTTCCAACACGATAATCATATTTTTTGCATATAAAACAATCAAAACATTTAGAAAATACATTTAAATGGAGTCAAATATGAAATAGACATTAAACCTCATTTAACCTTAACTTATGATTCTTCTTGATTTAAAAACCAAACTGAAAGCGGCTCCCTTTTCTTCTTGCTTCTAACGATCATGGGACCCGTGGTGCTCTCTAAATCTTGCACAAAAAGAAAAAGCGCACAAAAAATGTGTAAACTAGCTTCACTTGGCTTTCCATTGACCAAATCGTGTTACGAACAGAACGTACTTTAAATTTAAATGATTAAAGTTGTTGAATAATGAACTGAAGTGTTATTTACTGCACTTTACTTTGTGTTGTGTTGTGTAATCAGACCAGCCTGGGATGTTGTGCAGTTTTAAGATCTCTACAGCGTGGTCGTGTGCCTGGTGCCTGAACCCTCAGGCCGATAAAACCTTCAGTACCGGTAAGTGTGTGTTTTTTTGTGTCTCGTGTGTGTTCCCATGCCGCACGTCGAGTGTCGCTCACCCACTCTCCCGCTCGTTCAGGTCTTTCCCGGAGCGTCATCGTGACCGATGCGGTGACGGGCCGGCGGCAGACCTACAGCACAGGAAGTGACGTTCTGGCCCAGCAGTTCGCTCTCAGAGTGAGTGGAGGCGTGTTGACTTTTCCCAAAAACGCGTCGACGTTTCAATCAGGTTATTATTTTACTATTTATTTTTCAAACGCACGCCTCTTGTGTTCAAGGCGCCGGTCCTGTTTAACGGCTGCCGTTCGGGCGAGATCTTCAGCATCGACCTGAGGCAGCGAGGCCGCGGACGGGACCACGGCTGGAAGTCGTCCCGCTTCCACCAGGACTCGGCGGTCACCTCTGTACGCCTCCTGCAGGACGAGAACTACCTGGTCGCCTCGGACATGCTCGGAAAGGTCTCTCTCTCTCTCTGTTCCGACCCAGATCTGACATCGTGACACCTCACGGATCGATGTTTAACGCTTGCCGCTTTCTCCCCTTCACAGATTAAGCTGTGGGACGTCCGCGCGAGACGGGCGGTGCAGCAGTATGAAGGGCACCACAACGAGTACGCCTACCTGCCGCTTCACCTGTGTGAGCGAGAGGGGCTGCTGCTCGCAGGTACGCTCACCGGCACCGGAGACTCCTTCACTGAATATCACACTGTGTGAATAAACCGTCGCTACAGAAACGATGACACGATTCAGAACTAATCACAAGGTCCGTATTATTGTGTGGTTTTGATTTGCAGTGGGTCAGGACTGCTACACGCGTCTGTGGAGTCTCCGAGACGGCCATCTCCTCAGGACCGTCCCTTCACCTCACCCTGCAGGAAAGGACTCCATCCCCAACGTGGTGTTCTCCTCGCAGCTGGGAGGACGCAGAGGATTGCCCGGCCTCCTGATGGCCGTTTGCCACGACCTCTATTACTACCCTTATGGAGACTTCCAGGACGGGACGACATCCGAGGCACGAGTCTGAGCTCCAGAAGTGATGAGTCGAGGCACGAGTCTGAGCCGATCCGCTCCTGAAGTCTAGTGCGTCGTCTGGTGTGTTAAACTTCGGCTGGTGTCATGTGACTTTCATTAGAGCCGTGTGCATTTTAAACCCAGACGATGTATGATTCAAGGATCAGGAGCGATCTTTCAGAAGAAGAAAAAAAAAATAATAATCACACTACTACCAGTCAAAAGTTTGTACACCCCTTCTTCTAACATTCCTGATTTTTATTTCTTTCTACTCTGTAAAACAATACTGAAGGCGTTTATCCAAAATACACAATAAACTCCTTTGAACATGTGATGTATAGATGTGTCTGCTTCTTCTGCTCTGTAAATCCTTCATAACGGCTCAAATCTGAGGTGATTTCTGAGGTAAGTTTTCTTCCTGCTCTCCTGTGAAGGTCTTCATGAGGGACAGTTTCATCATGGTGCTGCATCAGTTTTTGCAAACGCCTTTGACACGATACTGTTCTTACAAGATGTTCATATTCCAGAACATCTGACCTTTTATTGTCTTATATTAGCAACTCACTGTACAGTAGTTGCTGTTTGTTGTTATATAATTACGTAACGCCATGTGTTATTTCATAGTTTTGAACAAATCCAGGTATTGTTCTAGAATGTAGAAAATAAATCCAAACTTTTGACTGGTACTGAAAACTGAATGGAATTAGTTTCTAGAGGAATCCAAACACCAGGAACACGTGAAGGGGAAAAGAGATTATGTAGAAAAGAAAATATGCTACTACTATTAGCAATAAACAATGCAAAAATGTAGAGGGGAAGTTGAATCGTGATTCTTTTATGTGGCAATTTGTGTATATAATTGTAACAAAAGAAAAAAAAAAATATTGAATTGGGATATTTTTAAAATGGTGTTGGAGCGTATCGCAGTATGAATCAAATCGGCACCTAGGTACAGTATTGCGATAACGTTGGTACGGATGATTAAAATCACTCGAATAAGAGCAATAAGAAAAAAAAAAGATTTTCATTTGAATCGGATATTTTCATTAATCAAGTATTAATTTCATTCTATTCAAATACAATGAAATGAGGAGAAGGCCTGTGTTGATCAATATTAAAAGAAAGGAACAAAATATAAAAAATGCACATGTGGTGCTGCTTCTTTTTATTCAACATTCTCATATAAACACTAATGACCATCCACGATTTAGAGAAAGAAAGAAAAACGGAAGAGGAAGAGGGTTCTCTATGTTTATTTATATTAAATAAATCTCTAATTGATTCTACAAATACAGTCTAATTTAAAAATAGTAGTGATGCTGAATTAGGTCAGAGCTACAGCTCCATCTGCTGGAACACGAACGCAGGTGCGCTCGCAGTTTCTCGATCATCCAGGTGTCATTAGAGCGGCTGAGAAACACACACACGGACACACGCTATCAAAAGTATTCATGTTTAATTTACTCAGCATACAAGGTGAATAAAACATGACAGTTTTGAATGGAGTCTGGGTCACGGTCAGTCATCCTGATCCCAAGTACATCTTAAATAAAACAAGCTCAGTTACAGACAAGCCTTGTGTTACATTAACCCGTACCAGGGGCTAACAGCTACTGAGTGATGAGTATGATGATGATGTGTAGCCAAAAGCAGATGAGCTCACGCCATGCCATGTCTTCTAGCTAAAGCTAAAATTGTATTGTATGATTTTCAACTTTGATTTTTTTTTCTTTATATATTTTTTCCATTCGCAGATAAAAGAAAGAAAAAAAATCAGACGAGTTGGTTTAGGGATGCTGGACGGGTTGTGGCAGTGTAAGTTTTTTAAATTTATTTAAAATCTTCAAGTATAAGCGTTTATCTAAAATGCACCAACAGGAGGTGATCAACTCATAAGACAGCTAGCTGTACGAGTGCGCTTTTGGTTGAGGGAGGCTGGTTTATATGGAGCCCCCTTAAGGGACATGGGTAGGAACAAAAAATATATATATATATATATTTTTTTAATCTGAGAGAAAAAATGTTGCATGGCACATGGGTAGAAAAGATTTATTTGAAAAAAAAAAATAAAGAAAGAAAGAGAGACATGGGACGCAAAAAAAAGGGACTCCAGTAAAGTTTTGTGAGATCTCGCGAATATTTTGCAAGATCTCGCAAAACTTGACTCTTCAGTGTTACCGATTTAGTTCAGCAGGTGGCAGTAATGCCAAACTTGATCCTTGACCTGGTAGGAGAGAGAGTTACTAATCCAGTTCAGCGAGTGTCAGTAATTTACCTAAAAGCTGGCTGGTAACCGCTAAAGAGTAAAGGAAGAAGAAGAAGCACACGGGCAAGATAATACTTGGATTAGAGTTAGACGTAGCATGAAGAGAATTACTGAGTTTTACTTTCAGTTTGGCCTAAAATATAAAGTGATTCAGTTTTGGCACTGGAAGATTGATCGGAAGTATGAGTCACGTGGTCTTGATTTATTTATTTATTTTTCCCCCTATGGCCCGGTTTTGTTTGTTTTTTTTGCGTCCCATCTCCTGTTTTTTTTTTCCCTTCAACTGATTTTTTCCCTCCGCCCTCACTTATGTCCCTTTAGGGCCTCTGTAGTTTTCTGTGGATGGTACAGTCTGATGACGAGTGATAGATTACACATAACAGGGTGATTTCTCTTTAACAGCAGCTCTCTTGTCATAATAAACTCTGACCTGGAGAAGATCTTACTGGAATCTTGTACAACGTGATGATAAATAAAAGCAAACTGAAATAACACAGATTAAAACCGGGTTTTCCGAATTACTGTGCAGGATGACGTCCTGAGGAATACAACGAGGAGTTCACGCCATTGTCAAAAGATACAATTACAGTCACACACACACACGCGTATCACTTCAGTAATGAGATGCAGAAAATGAGGCAAAACTTTCTCATATTTCTTGAAAGGCCCAGGAACATGAATATGAACAAGTACAGCATGCAGTCACTACGTCTCGCTGTGTCTTAACAAATTAAAATGCACAACCACTCGTTTTTTTTTTTTTTTTTTTTTTGCGAGTCCGGTTTTGGCACGTGTTCCACAGGTCACTACTGAACGTGATGGAGTGTATTCGCTGTGCTGTGTGAAGAAGGTAGTGGTTGTGTGTTAAAGAAAAAAAAATTAAATGTTCATATTAAACTTATAATAATAATAATAATAATAATAGTGTATAACCTCCTCTGTAACAGGGAAATCATTTTAATTCAAATGGACATAATGTGACGAGGATAAGAAAACCAAAACAAACTAAAAGATTTCTCCTTGTGGGGGAAGACGTTAAGAAGCAGAACGAGCGACGAAGCGGTGTCCTAAAGCCTGGCCTGCGAGCGTCCCGCCCATCGTTACAGTACAAAGATTCCCTGGATTCATGCAGACTGTAACGGTGGATGTGATGCGGATATGATTGTGTATGTATTAGGGATCATATAACGGATTGTCAAAATAACATTCTCCCATGAGAAAAGAAATAATAAATTTAAGCTGCAAATTAAACACGATACTTGAGTCTCTGTTTGACTGTACTCCGAATTGCTGGCGGGCGCGCACAGCCTCTCTCCTGACGCAGCTCTGACCCGGTCCGCGGTGTCTGGAAATCCGGTCCTGCTAAAGGTCTCCGGGTTTCTGGTTGCACGCGAGACACACTCGTACGGGATGATCCCAGCCGCGAGACGGGACGGCGCGCCGGTCGGGTGAGCAGCCGTCACACACGCCCTGTCCACAGGCCCGGCAGTGATGGATGGAGAGACGGGCGTTAAACTCGCGCTGGCACTGAGAGCAGCAACGGATGTCCTGGTCGGGAACCCAGTACGCCGGCCGCGCTGCGTCTTTAACCAGTCCTGGTGGGAGGGAGACGGAATCGGAACGTACAGCATGAGTGGGGTTTCATGGTAGTGTGATACACAGGCGACTCATTTCTCACGCACCCCCCACACACATACAATATACCGGACTTTAGACATTTTATACATTCACTTACACACTGAAAATAATTGTATATAACTGTAAATATTGGTATCTGGTGCACTGCAGTGTCTATTTTTTGTACAATTTACGTGAGCTACTTTTGTGATTTGTTCGCATCTACGAATGTTCAAAGAACCGCGGCTCGTTCGTATCTGCGGAAATTCGTAACTTGGATATTGGTAACTCTGGGACTACCTGTATATGTATAACAACCTCCAGTTAGAGTTACACACTCTGAGCTGTGCTGTTTCATATGTATTAATGTGTTTGATTGATTAGTTCATTAATGTGATCGTGATTCAGCCACTAATCCTCTTGTACTGGTTCATCGTGCTGTAATGATGCAACAATGAGGTATTTAAGTGTCGAGAGTGCAGCAACACGCACCCAGAGGGATGTCTATGGCAGTGACCACGGCTCCTAAAGTGTTCTGTACGGCCTCTCCCACTTTCCTGGCAATCAGCGTCCCGCTCTCCTCCTCCTCCAACGCAGCGTCCAACAGCTCTGTTAACATTTACAAGCCAGACGAAATGAAGAATTGATAGAGAATTTTTATACCGCATTCAATAATTGAATTGGGGTCCATTTTCAATAATGAACAAATATCATTTATCACAATATGCAAGTTTTTAAAAGTCTTGAATTAAAGCTAAAAGTTGACACTTCTATCAAATCTCAACTTCTTTCATTTCAAATCAGCTCGGTTCTCATACAACGGTAAAAACACCAAGACTGTGGTGTGTCCTTGTCCGAACACTTCTAGACCTGCCTGTATGCGTGTCCATATTCTCACCCTCTGGGATTCCTCGGTTTTGGAAGCAGGCGTCACACACCCTGACGGGGGCCAGACCCCATCCTCTCTCGGGCACGGGTCTGCTCTTAGACGAGCAGCCGTCACAGAAGCCTTCTCCGCACGCCCGGCAGTGGTGCTTCGTATCGCTATCGTTAAAGACCTCGCCGCACTTGGAGCAGTTCTGCAGAGACATTTTCACCATAAGTTCATATAAAATCAACACCATGTGACACATACAGGATATATATACTGTATATAATCTATGACTGTGTCTTAACCTGAACTGACCATTTACGGAAAGATATGGTGTATATTAGAACATCTCGTGTCTAGACCAGGGTTTTTCCTAAATTTAATTAGCTAGAGGAGTTTTACAAGGTGGTATCAAAAAGTTTCAAGACAAGTTTTGTAACAAACCAACAGATGACCTTCAACGAGCTCAAGCCCCGAAAATATCGAAACCATTTGGCAATTTGTGCACGATGATCCTCGGAGAACGTCTGCACCCAACCTACTCGCCAGATAACAAAGTACGTAATAAAGTACTTTATTGTAAACAGAGCTAACCTCCAAACTATTTGATGCCACCTCCTATCAGCACTCGACTCGTCAATTGTTGTTAATGATGTCATGAATTATGCCTCAACATGCTGTTCATTTGCTTTTGCAAATGTCACTAAAGACATTCGGGTTTGAGATCAAAACAAATATGAGAATCTCATCAGCACCGGACAACCAGTTTCATGTCTGTACACCAGTGGTTTCATTCCTTTTCAGTTTGCTCTACTAGATAAGATCCTTTTTTTCCAAGATTTATCCTTTTTAACAACAAAATTGAGGCTTTACAACAGAAACCCAGTGCTCCGTCCAAGAGTGGACTGATAACTGTTCAATCGATCAGTCTAACAGGGTAACAAGGTGCATCGATCAGGCACCTGTTCCAATAGTTCTGATCATTTCTTTCATAGGTAGGTTCAAACAAAATGTGCAATGTTCTAAGTTGTTTAACATGTCAAGATATAAATCATTAATTTTCCATCTCAACCCCAAATACCTTCACTGTATAGCAAAAACAAAAGAACTGATGTTTGCTTTTCCAATACACTCTCTTAAAAAAAAAAAAAAAAACATTTCCAAGCTGGAAGTACGGTGGCCGTGAAGTGCAAAACAAATTAACAAAAATAGTTTTGGGTTTTGATATTTTGTTTTTGAATTAGTTATTTTGTTTTGGGTTTTGTTATTTTGTTTTGATATTTTGTTTTTGAATTAGTTATTTTGTTTTGGGTTTTGTTGTTTTGCTTTTGAACTAGTTATTTTGTTTTGGGTTTTGTTATTTTGTTTTGGGTTTTGTTATTTTGTTTTTGAATTAGTTATTTTGTTTTTGAACTAGTTATTTTGTTTTGAATTAGTTATTTTGTTTTGGGTTTTGTTATTTTGTTTTCAGTTTTGCATTTGTTTTGCACTTCAGGACTTTTTGCATAGTTTTACCTCAAAGCTACTGCACTTCCATACCACCGTATGGAAGTGCAGGAGCTTTGAGGTAAAACTATGCAAAAAGGATTTTTGTAGACATCTACCTAAATAATCTAAACAGCCATTCTTTCACAGTTAGTTTGTGAGCCAAGCTTTAAATCGTGTTTTGCGGGACACAATGTTTTTCTCATTTTTTAATCAGTCTGGTAGTGTAGGAAGCCCCGCTCTGAACGCTTACGAGTATGAGCGAGTTGGGTTTCCAGTAAGCCGGGGCGATCTGGTCGGTGAGCCAGGAAGTGACGGCTTTGGCGGGTTTGACGCTCAGATCGGACACTGACTGGGCCATGTAGTTCACTCCGTCCAGCAGCCTCTGTGCAGCGTTGTTGTTGTCCTTCGAGAACCCGTTCGACTGCAGTAGGGGATAAAAATAATCATCAGGTTGGTAAGCAGGAGTGTTTGTTTGCAGTATCTAGAAAACATTCCCAAAAACAAGACCCCTCACCCCTGGCCAAACGTGGTGTATTTCAGTACGGACCACGGTGTCCACCGGGTCCTGGTTCCCGTACCAGTACTGCCTGCTTCTGTAGATCACTGAACAGTTTGGACACTCAATCACATACCTGCAAAGACAAGCATTAGAATTTACCCTTCAGCCCTGACGCATCATAATCATCATCATCATCCAGCGCCATACTGTTTGAGCTCAGGACTCACTCACCCAGACCAGGCATAAATGGCCAGACCAAACCAGGGCGAGTCTGACGACGCTGTGGTCTTAGGAACCACGATCACCTCCTTACCGCTCTCGTAGCACGCCTACAAGGTGAAACAAACATACTGGACATCAGATCATATCCCTGAGCACCTGCGCAGAGAGGACACACAGTTAGAGGACGGAGCGGGACGCACCTTGCAGGTGTAGATGCGGTTGTCGTACTGGGCGGAGTAGCGGCAGCGGTGTTTGGCCTCGTGGCTCACGCCCTCCCGCAGGTGGTTCATGCTGTTCTTGCAGCCCGAGCTGAAAAACCAGACCACAGCAGTGATTAGTCTAGAGGTACAGGAGTCCAGGAGAGGGTTTAGTCTAGAGCAGTGATTCCCAACCCTGGTCCTGGAGGACCCCCTGCACAGTTTACTGTTTTCTCTGCTCTGCTACATGCAGTTCTAGTCATTAAAGTGCTGATAATTAGATGGTTAGTTAAATCCGTTGTGCTGGGAGCTCAGAAAACACCAAAAATTTTAAACCAGGGGTTCAGAGGTACAGAAGAGGGTGAGGTTTAAGCAAGACATGCAGAAAGCCAGGGTGGGGATTACTCTAGAGGTACAGAGGCAGAGTTTAGTCTGGAGGTACAAAAAGGTCAGAGAGGGGTTTAGTCTAAAGGTACCGAAGGCCAGCGAGGGGTTTAGTCCAGAAGTACAGAAAGGCCAGAGAGGGGTTTAGTCTAGAGGTACAACAGTCCAGAGAGGGGTTTAGTCTAGAGGTACAACAGTCCAAAGTAGGGTTTAGTCTAGAGGTACAACAGTCCAGAGTGGGGTTTAGTCTAGAGGTACAACAGTCCAAAGTAGGGTTTAGTCTAGAGGTACAACAGTCCAAAGTAGGGTTTAGTCTAGAGGTACAACAGTCCTGAGTGGGGTTTAGTTTAGAGGTACAACAGTCCTGAGTGGGGTTTAGTCTAGAGGTAGAGAAGTCCAGAGTCCAGTGTGAAGGTAGAGTAGGGCACACAGTGTACACCAGTGCTGTTGATACGACACTCACCCACAGCTCAGACAGATGCTGGAGCAGGTAAAATACTCATCAGGGAAGAAGGAGTTACTGGACAGGTGCTCGTCAGGGATCTCACCACTAAACCGCTCACTCAGGGCCTGATACAACACACACACACACACACACAAGACCTTATAGCCGACATTTCTTTTAGACTTCTCGTCGGAATTATTGTTGTAGTTTCAGTCATGACATGTAATGTTACTGCTGTGTAGTTATTATACAATAATTAATCTAATTAATAAATCTTTATTTAACTGTATTGTAAATGTAATTATTACTACCGTTTTATGGTATGACTAATTACTGCAAAAACTAATCACTTAATTTCTTATAATTAAACGTTTTACATCTTAAATTCTCCTTGATGGGCACTTAATAGCATTTTTACTTTAATCCTATAAAATAAAAAAATGTATCTAACAAAATGAATATTAATAATAATTAATACACCATTAGTTATTCTGTATATTTCGAACAGTAATGTAGTTTCTATAGTGAACTCTTCTGCGTGTGACAGGACATGCGCTACATGTGTAAACATGTTCTATACAGCTGCAGGTGTGTTGAAGGTTGTCCTGATGTTCCTCGTCCGGTTCCTGAAGATGTAGTGAATGAGAAACTCACATTGAGGGCTTTGTAGATGACGCTGGCGGTGCGAGGGGAGCGCGTGGTGGTGTTGTCCAGCTGCAGCTCCACACTCCGCAGCAGACCGCTGAAGTCAGTCGGAGGGTTGTAGGTTCGAGTACCTCTGTACTGGATAGAGCTGAATGCCTCGGGGTAGAGGCCAAGCTTGCGGAAACGCTCCTGGAGGAGACGTTCTGCCGATTCGGAGGGCTTGTCTGCAGGAAATTATTAATTTTTTTAATTACATTTTAAGAAATACATGGCAGCTATTTATTTGGAAAAGTAAAATACATAATAATATAAACAAAAATATTCTGTGATTTCTCTAACAAATTATCTGAAATAAAATAATTTATTAAATCTACTAATTACCTACATCATTTACTAATTTACTGTAATATATAATTTAATAATCTTGTTATAATTAACTATATTACAATATGATATTTTCTTCAAAAATTATTATTATTATTTATTTTATTTTTAATTATTCATAGTTATACATTTTATTATAAAAGCAACAACTAAGCAGCAGGCTGGAACATGACGGAACTTAGATTTAATATTATTTTACAATATTTTCCAGCGATTATGTTGATGGTTTAAAAAGTCACAGTAAAGTTGCTGATTTCTTTTAATAACAGTGAAACCTGATGTTCCTGACCTGAGCCCAGTAATTTGGTGTGGACGGTTTCGTGAAAGATGATGACAGCCGGGCCCAGCGTGGAGAGTGGCACGTCCAGACCGCACCGGGCCGTGGTGGCTTTCAGCTCCTTGGTGAAATGCTTTAAATACGCGTCCGAGGCGTCGCCCAGGAACTTGAAGAGGTCGTCGTGCAGCCGGTCAGCGTGTGTGCGGTAAATCACCAGATCGGACACGGCCAGGACCTTCAGGAGGAGACGAATGCGCTGGCCCTGATTAGTTCCGGCTCCCAGGAGGCCCTCGGTGTCCACGACCACTACTCTGTGGAGCGGGTCCATGGCCGCCCACACGCCCACTGTGCAGGACTCCTGCGTAGGAGACGTCCTGAACACCTCCCGGCCTCTGAAGAACGTGTGGTTGAGGGTGTGGGATTTGCCTTCGCCCGTGTTACCGAAGATGGACACCACCTTCAGGAGCTCGTCTGGGGCGCAACCTAGTCTACTGACGAACTCGTCTGCGTCCTTCACCTGTTTACAAATCGAGCATCAACAGTCAAAAATTTTATTTCTTGTGCGCTACAATTTCAAGAATGAAACACTTTAAAGCAGATAAACAACTCCAGCTTCCCGTACCTGCATTTCCTCTTTCTCATCCACCAGGAGGAAGCTGTGCACTTTTTCCAGCTGAGCTTTCCCATCGTCTGCTTCTTCATCACCAGCGGTAGGGTTCTTCTCAGGTGCTTTGCATGGTGGGTAAGCGATCAGCGGGTGTTTCCTCTTGCTCACGCCGCTGTGCGTCCGCTTCTGACAGTCCAGGCATAAATTGACCTTGCAGCCCTGACAGCGCACCACGGCCCTGTGCCGGGAGCCGTTAGGCGGGCTGCCCGCGTGTCCTTTGCATTGGTCACAGAACGGTACGTGGCCCGGCGCTATTCGGACCCGGTCGTGGTTGCGCATACGCTCCTGGCGGTGCAGCTCGAGCTCACAGCGTGTGCACTGCAAGCTGCCGCATTCATCGCACTCGTAGGCTGCTTCGTCCGATCCGCCGCACGCGTAACTCTCCTGACAGACCAGCACCCCGTTTACACCCTTATCTCCGACACCACTCATTCTGCCTCTAAACTACTGACGTCACGGGAGGAAGAGGACGTGACCCAAAGGAACGCCTACTTACTCAGGGGAAAAATAAACTGTACCAGAGGATTAACCGGTCACCCTAAACCTTCCAGATCAATTCATTATAATGTTTTTATTCGTTCAGCGTATGTCAGCGAATTCAAGAGGAGTGTTTCAGACCAATATACAATTCAGAATTTAATTGAGTCAGTCAGCCTTGTTGATTGAACTGTTCGTTACAGCCTTGACTTGGACTATGATTAACTTGTGTGTGTGTGTGTGTGTGTGTGTGTTTTTGTTGTTTAAAAGATAACGTGTTATAGTGAATATAGAACTATCCACCACATTTAAACAAAGGAAATAAGAAATAATAATAATAATAATAATAATAATAATAATTCGGACACGGGTACAGGTTGTACCTTTCTTTATATTCTACATACAAGACTTCTGCTTGATTTGTTAGCGACTTTAGCTTTGAACGACCGATAAAGCAGCTAAACAAACAATATAAGAAATAAAATGACAAAAAGAAATGTGGTACAACTAGAATAACTTGGTAGTGCTTTTCCACAACGGATAAACGAGAAAGAGAAAGGCAGAATTAGAGATCGTTAACGCACAAAATGTTTAGCTAGACGTAGCGCCAATCGATCGGGAGTGTAACTACTGAATAAAGAATAAACTGTAAAGAAGGTGACACTTGGCTAGCTTAATCCTCATCGGATAATTTAGATTTATTAAATGTAGCTAATCCTTGACTGGATGTGTTGTCATGGTAACTGATTTGTCAGGTTAGCAGATGAGCGTAACTTCCACCTCCACTTCCATCAAATGAAACCACAAATTATATATTTTTATTTAATATTAAACTGAATACATAAATAATTCAAGCAAGTTTATTTATTTATTCAATGTGTAATACTTTAAAAAACGTTTAATTTATAATTTTTTTCCAACAATAAAAATCTTGAAAAACTCAAACTTTCCAGTTTGTACCAATTTAATAGCTTAGCTTTTTTTTATTTTATTTTTATTTTATTAATTTTTACGAACTTTTATTTAGTAATTATCTCCTGAGGGTAGAAAAAAATAATTTACTAAATCATTTATTAACCGGAAGTCGGACAAATTATGTAATAAATCCAGTTTAAACCAAGAATATAATAGTAATAAAAACAAGTTTATATTTAGCAGTTAATCATCTTTAGAAAGTAACT